>JAMKCH010009885.1:0-29890 GCA_023653785.1 Ophioderma brevispina | reverse complement strand
TTAGTCCTTAATTTTAATTACTGAAGTCTGACAAGATTTTGGTACATTTACCCAAGCTAAACAAAATTACCTTTAAAATGAGTGCTTACTTGGACGTATTCAATCACATTTAATTACTCTAATCATTACAAACATGTTAAGATTTCTCTAAAATATGAGAAACAGCTCCACCCTAGAGCAGGCCCCAATACAAGACACATGGCCATATAAAATTATATACTACATGTGAGAGGAGTGAAGTCCAGGGTTACAAATCTCATATAATTTCTGTATTTTTTTAATTGTTTCCGTTTTTTGTCGACATATTCGATATACGATCAGGCTGCTAGCGGCTGTTCACAATGGCTGATTACCTAAGCGAGTGATGGGAACGCACAATTTCGAGCTGATTGCAGCAATGATAATGGAGTAGCTGCGCTTTAATGAGATTGTATTTAGGTTTTATTTTGGCGCTATAGAAAACCATGCTTATGTTATCATTATTGTTATTGTTGTTGTTTTCTTATAGTATGGGTAAGTCATACTATCATTATTCACACCCAAATCTAGGTACGTCATGCGTTCTTTTGTCACCTTATGAAGTAATTGACGTCAAATTTGCATGATGGACGTAACAGGTCGTCATAATGTTGTTGTTTTAACCAGCTGATCCGAATTCTTTGGTATCATATTTCTTTTTCATTAATAATAATATTTATGGGGTCTAAAAACCAAACCGTTTAGGAGATACAGGGCTTCAAAGATGTCTGTTTGGCGGCCACATGTTGGATATTATGGGTTAATTAGCCCACTTCCCGGTGCTGATTTGGCAGAGTTTGGATATTAATATTCACTGGGGCCATACAAACAAGATGAAACCAAAACAAATCTGTTGCAATTTGTTTAGGTTATCCATAAGTTTACTGGACTATAACCACCGTCTATTTTAAACATCGTTTGAGAATACGCACCCTAGTACTTAGATAAATGATTGGACAAGATGTCATGCATTATAGTAGATTCAAACCCGTCGTATCACCAGAGGAAAAAGTTTTGGACAGCTTCGATTAGTTGGGAGCGGAAGGCAGAAAAAGAAAATATGTGGCCCGATTCACCCTGGTTCCTGAACAATCTTTTGTTCCTCGTATCCAAAACAATGGGGCATCAAAAGTGATGTAGTAAACATTCCAACTCACCTGTTACATTGATATACCATGAAGCAAATACGATTAATCGGAATGTTTTGAGAGTTAATGTGTAGGTATGAATGCGCTTAAGTTGACTGAATACTTCAATAAGCACAGGAATTTTATTTGCTCTGCTATCGTACTACATGTTTCAATCACTTTAGCGGGTGGATTTTTTATTTCCACCACTGTACATTTTATAGAGGATCATTGAAATGCCCCTCAACGCAATGCCCATACCTTCGGCAAAGTCCTAGAGGTGACACGACGATGATTTAAATCCACTATAGTCAGGTGGAAGTTGTACGCACACATCCTTAAGGGTGGAAATGAGTACAAAGACTATTGTTATAAAGTTCTTTTTACTGATTTTTGGGAAACTGGAGAACTCTTTAATTTTGTTTAAATATCATTTGGTCATGAATTCCAGTGCTAATTGCAGTAGCAAAAAAGTGGAGCAAGCTTGGGCCCCTAAGTACTGTAGCGTATATTGCTGAGTTGCGAATGAAATTGACATTAAATACGTCGGGGGTCGGTCCAATGAAAACAATTCCAAACAAACTTATTTGAGTCTGCAACCCGGTCCTTCAACAGATAGAAAACTCCACCCTATCCACCTCATTCTGGCCTATAGGGTACGGGGGCCTAGATTTAGAATAACCCGGACAATTTTGTTCTGCATTATTTGCAGTTTTCTTTTTGCAATGCTGTGAGGAGGAGAATACCATGTTCAACAGGAAATAATCAAAATAGCACTGGATTAGTGCAGAACATAAACCTTTTAACGATATCCCTTCGTTGAGAGACTTGGCTTGCCTATATAAAAAATTTAAATCTGGCAGCAGCCTTTTTAATAACAGTGTTAGCCAGGAATTCACCATAAAGATTTTCATAAGGGTTTACCCCTAGGTATTTCACTGATTATTGTCAGGCAATATTTTCCCCATTGGCACATGACAGAAAAGCCTTTAGATTTTTTAATTTTACAATTCGAGCCAAACATATTGTTTCAGGTTTTGCGCCAGATGTAGGGACAATTCATTGTCAATTAACCACTCTCTGCAAGAATCTAGCTCCCTGCTCAGGCTCCGTCTTTTCAGCAATAATCTGAGGGGCTTTATTCCAAGACAAGCAGACACTGTCATCTGCATAGAGAAGCAGTCTTGCATTTGACACTGACGGGCATGCCATTCCACATAGACAAAGAAATAGGATGGGCCATTATGTCCCCTTGTGGAACGCCAAGGGTAATATTGAGTGGATGATTTGATCCAGTCCATAGAATGGAATCCCATAGCCGTAAGTTTCTTGTCAGTGAACTGGCATTGCCTACAATGGTCTGTTCGTTCAGATCCAATAGTGGACCATGCCAGTATATTACCCATTGAAATTTACTTTAATCCGTAGAGTAAACCCCCAACCTAAAGCCAGACTGGAAAGCATATATAAAATGTTATTCATTAAATTTTTTATGTCAGGCGAATCTAGGCATCCCTCAACTATTTTTTTCCCTTTGGACATAACTACCCGTTCAAGTAACTTTGATGCAACACATAGAATACTAATAGGTCTATAGTTAACTACTTCAGACCATTATTATTTTGAACAAGGTCTGACACAGCTGATTTAAATTCACCCGGAACAGTTGTTAAGTACTGTATTGACACACATGTATAATTATGGTTAAATGGTCCTTCAGTGCGGCCAGCCCCTCCTTCAGAAACTTCGAGCAGGGATTTCACCGAGACCAGTACTTTTATTAGGATTCAAACGATGGAGCTCTTTATACACAAAATCAGAAAGATGCACATTTTTGTCAAAATCCCATCTCTCGGATCGGTGGCCAGATTAAATGTAAACACGCCAACAAGTTTGCTTGCACAGTAGTATAGAAATATAATTAATGTGTTTGCAACTTTAATAGAGTTAAAGCACATGCCATTCTCTATATTGTGAACAACTGACTGATCTTTAGATTGGAACTGTATCCTAAAGATTTAAGTGATACCACACTTTTTTGGGTTTAACAGGTTTATGATGGTTCCCTGCCCTTTAGATTATTTTACGGGTGCAGTAGGTAAAAAAAAGTGATCCCTAAGGCCCGTGATTGTAAACAACGCCAGACTGACCGTTTGTTGTCATTGTTGCATATGAAAGTGGTCGACTCGACTCGAGGGTAGAGGAGCGTGTTTTAGAAACCCGAGTGGGTTTTAATCATAAGCTGTTTACAATCAAACATATGCAAAAGAAATTTGAACTCACTAAAGAGGAAATACCTGTCTGTGCAAGAAAAAAACATTGTGAATCCCTATAAATACATCTCACAATCTGTTCTAACTTTAGGATGGTTTTTCCTCAAAATGAACAAGAAAATATTTGTCATACTCAGGACGATAACATACTCCCACTATGAGTGGTTTAGTCTGCGGAGTTATTAATTATAACCCATATTGCCCCTCGGTGTGTTATATTAAAAGGTCATGAGAAGAGCCATTGGGTTGCAAGCAATGGTATTCTTAATATAGATGCAAACTCCTCCCTCATTCCTACTCCTATCTTCCGGAGTACACTATAACCATCTATATGAATTTCTGGTCAGTACACGACTGTCCAGCCACGTGTCTGATAAGGCTATAGACGTTTTAGTTTCATCTGCAAGGATTCATTTAGAAAGTTGGGAGGGTAAAAGATAACGTACATTCAGATGGATGAAATGTAGCCCTTTTCGTCTATTTCATCACGAGCCTCGCAAAGCGGGCAAAAACCCTAGTTTTAACATGGCGCAGTTGACGAAGTTTTAAGTAATGTCCAGCGGTGGCAAAAGGAGCGATTGAAAAGCACAGTCCTTGCAAATATAATTAAAGCTCGGGTAGCGTCCGGCCACAATCTTGTCATCCATTTCATTTGAAAGAAACGCTCGTAAACCTACTATTCCCATATGTCACCGTTGTCAACATGTTAGCGGACGGACCTACTGGTGACCTTTTTTTGGCAGTGGACATAAGGATATTTGGGCTGTCTAGTAGGACGAGGACGGGTATTGGGTGACACTTACCAGCCAAAATAAGAAGCAGTGAAATTTAAACATCAACAATGAAATGTTTTTACAGTTGTAGTTAAGGGGAAAACAAGTCAATTGGAGAAGAAGGTTGCATTACATAACTTGAAAACCTAAATTGGTCTTCAGCTGGATCTAACTTTAAGTTAGTCAAGATGGTGCCCGTTTTGATTAACGTAAAGCTAGTCAAACAGGCATGACTAAACAGATGTGACTAGCATTACTAGTTCCTGCAGCAGGGACTAAACTGAATGACTAACACAACAATTAGTCATGCCACGCTTTGACAACCAGCTTGACTAGCTGGAGGTTAGTCATGCATGCATGGACTCTAACGTAGGGCTGTTAATGACTAGTTATGACGAAACTTAAGGTATCCAGATGGTTGCCATTTTGACTAAACATAACGCCCTTAGGCATTGCAATCAAAGATAGTCATGCGGTTTTTGAGTAGCTGGGCAAAACTAGTCAAGTGTTATGACTAAACTTGACAGGGACTAAACAAAGCTGGAAGAGGTGAGAGATTATGGAAAAAGTTAGTCAATCCATATGATGAACAAAAATAGTCATGCAACCTCATTACACGTAGTCATCACAGGTTGACTATTTTAGCAACGTATAAGCTAGCAATGCAGTCTTGACTAGCTGGGACAGGTGGGGTTGACTAACGTCATGTTAGTCAGTCGGCATTGATAGCCTCTCTGAAGTTAAGTTTGGTTTTCAGTGTACGGATCCTTCATAAGAGTTGACATAACGGAGTTGTAATTGATAATGTCTTGAAGGATAGCAGGCGAGGTCCAGTGCCAGTGTTCTGAATAAAGCGTTGAATTCAGTGACCATAGTTACATTATTAAGAATAGGCTGATTTGGACGTTTTGAGTCTTATTGACGTCGGCTGTGACTGATGAGTAGGAAGGAAAGGATACCAAAGAAGATTGTCCATAACTGAATAACCAGATTTTCGGTTCGTGGCACCCCACTTGGCAGCTGACTTGGTGCTTAATTCTCCCATATAAGCACCTCGAAGGAGATGTCCCCTCACTAGGATTATGTATGTTTCCGAACCGAAAAGCTGCACCTTAACATGTCACTGCTATTTCAAAATGGCCCCCATATTGGAAAACCGCCCTGATTAATTCATTACAGATAGGAATTTCATCCACGACCAAAACGAAATCAAGTTTTAACTGCCTGAAAGGGGCTTAAACATCTAGGGGTCCAATATGTCCGCCGTAAGGAGGATGTTTTGAGATGGGGTGGATATATAACTGTATATTAAAACATAAATCTATAAATAAATATATTTAAGTTTTTTATTTTTTTCTGTCATGTTTTTTTGTTGTTTTAATAGTAAATAATAAATCTTGTTTTTGATTTTTTTTAGCACCAACAAACGTGTTTCTTTTTACAACAAATACACCCCGATCCCAATATTTTTGACACACAATCATTTTTTAAAATTAGCTTTCAAAAATAGAAGTGTTACTTTGTTTCTACCGAGGGAGGAGTGCGGGATAATTTTATCCACTAGAAGAAAAGCAGCCTTACCCATCTTTTCGGCGATATAGAAAAATTCTAAGATGACCCTAAATCATTCCCAGCGTCTACTCAGCGTAAATGTGTTGAGTGGTCTGCCAAGTGCCCAGAAGTACGAGAGAAATGGCAGGGGAAAATGTTATCAAACATAGTCTTCCATGTGGTTACTAATGTCGAAAAACAGAAGAAGATGGGAAGGGGTGTTGTTTCTTGATTTTAGGTCCCTGGAGCGGATAATAAACGCCGCCCATTACTAGTTATGTGAATTTGCGCAAAATAAAAAATTCATAAATTATCTTTTTGGTGCTACCAAAATATCACTTAATTCTTATCCCAATAATTTGCCAATTTGAAGTGCATTAACAAAATGCGTTTTTTCCTTCGGCAGCACGAAGGTTAAAACTTTATTTCGTTTCGTCCGGGATGAAAATTCATCACAAGGAAATACAATGGAGGTTTTAATAAACAATTGGGACGTTTTGAAATAGGCAGAACACATATCTGCCACTTTTTTGCGGAAAATAACTATCGAATCAGGAGAAACTGTCCTTCATTCAATCGTGTATATGGGAACATAATCACCAGGTGGTGCAACAAACTCGGCATTTGAAGAAAGAAATTGGTACATCAATTACAGTTCATGTCTGAGCCGCCGCATAAAATTAACGATTGTGGTTCTTCGCTAGAGGTCTATTTTGGCTTTAAAAAAATGAGAAAAAAACTTTTTTTTCAAAATTTTTTTTTTTCTTGAATGTGTTCACAATAGTGGACAAATACTAGATGAGCAATCGGCGCGATCTTTAGAGCCTTCAAATAAGTTTATGCGACCATCTAAATTTCCAGTGGTTTAGCCATAGGGAAACCTTAAAAAAGTAATTTCCGTAACACTATTTGTTGTCCTTTTTCGAAAATGACAATCAGAAAAGTAAATGTCAAGCTGGGTAAATTATACTACGTAGCCTCAATAGCTGAACAAAAATGAAGAACTTTTTCAGCAATGTGGAACATTAAAAAAAAAAAAAAACCAGATTGATTATGACTCAGATTTTATTGCCAATATGAACAGGTGAATGTGTCAAGAAATCAATTCCATAACGGTAAAAAGTTACGGAAATGACCGTTACGGAAATGATGGTTCAAACATTTAGACCAGTATAACATCTCCCGAGGGCGATGCCAAGCGTGATTGTTTATATATTAGGGTACAGGTCACAATTCTGTTTGCACTGCCAATCAAAATGGACACTACTTTCCTATATTTATAGTGTTATAACAGCGTTACGGAAATGACGCTGAATAAAGGTACTCTCCCTCATTTTTGCAAAAGTCTGTATTTTGATGGATATTCATCAAGAGATACCGGAGATAAATGGTGTGTGCCAAGTAGCCAAAATCATGCAGGTACTTATTGACCAGGTTAATTTTTGGACTCAGTGTTTTCAATTTTATAGATTGCCCTTCAAATGTTCGTTACGGAAATGACTCAAATCCAGAGACAGACTTTTTTTGAACAAAAATGGTAAAATTTAGGATTTAATTGATGCATTATGGCATTATTTGATAGATAGGATATGTTCACTCAGTAAATACTTATGACGCAAGAATATTTCCAGAAAGAAAAATTTTACTACCAAATAAATAATGACAATTGTGATTTTAACCGTAACCATTGGGACATAGGGTTTTCGGGGGGTTGCATCAAACATTAGGAAAAATAACAACATTTAACTTTGTTTATCAAGGTTTTTATAATGTTTTTAATAATAAAGATCATATATATCAAGACAAAACCACAAAATAAATATTTCAGAATTGTATTTTTTTCATTTATAGTGAGTTAAAGTAGCGGGACACGAAAGTAGACACTTAGCGAAGAACCACCCTTCTATAACAATGTTTTCAGTGAGTGCATTTTCCACACTTATTATCATCAAGTCGCTGTGCTTTAAGTGGTACTGAAGATAACACAAAATTACTTTTCTTGAGAAAAACAGATTAATATTCAGTATTTCATAGCTGCAGCTTGGAGATGGTTTGATTGTTGATATTTCAATTGTAGCAAAAGAAGTTGCCTATTTGGTTCAAATTTACTAGTGTGTACACAGGTATAGCATCCCTTCTCTAAAGTCACATCATATTTGTTCCGGATTGCGAAGATCAACATGCAGCATGTTGGTTCACCATTATCTAACTAGTGTCAAGGTGAATCTGGCGGCTTTATACAATTGCATTGACCAAACAAAAGTAAAGAATCATCATGCCAATCTCGATACTTGAAATGATAAAGTTAAGAGGACTGCTCTAACCACCTAAATTGTTACTAACTGTTGTAGTAGGTTTGTTGTAGAAGAAATGTTATTTGTTCTATTGTCATCTTATTGCAGTTTCTGAGACTGTTTTATTTTACTGTGACAGACTCCTGAATATTATATTATTTTTCTGTATTATATTACTTTAAATCATGTTAAATTTACTCATAAAATTAAGAGTGGGAGACTGAAAGGAAAATATGTGGGGTTGCAACAAGCATGACGTATCTGATTGACCTAGATTCTAAGCTGTTCTAAATGAGACTATTGTGTGTTTAACTTCCTGAGACAACATGTCAGAGGACTGTTCGCAGTTAGTTAGAGTAAAATAGGCGCACAGTGTCTTATCTTCTCAGTTCTAAGAACTGGATAGAGGTTCTTTGTTACCGAAGGCAAGCAGATTGCAACCACCTGTTGGTGAACAATAGACTTTGTGTAATTGCTATGGCAAAACACTTCGAGCACAGGATGTGGAAAGATTGTGGGAATTCCTTTTAAACATGTTTCAGCGAACTGTGAAGATTGTGAAAGTTTAGACTGTCTTCGATTGATTGTGTGCATCATGGAAAATTTGCGTGGACAAATTCTTGTTGCAAGTTATTTCTTTTGGCCAGTTGCAAGAGATTTCACCGATTGGAGGGACTCTCAAATAGCAGTGGAGACTTTGATAACATTTGATTTTATGAAGTGTCATTATATTTTATACAATTCTGGAAAGTTGCTAGAACTAGGAATTGTCAGAGCTGCTCAAATTGTTATGCCTTGGAAAAACAAAGGTTAAACCTTAACATTCCAACAGGATTTTCTTCTGTACCAGTGACGTTCACCTTTAACGCCTGAGTACCTGTATGGATATTATATAGCGAGTTGCAGTTATGCTTCCGTGGTTCTCCAACTACAACTTCAAAATTAATGCCGGTTCTAGACCAAAAGGACTTGCGATTTCGCGAAACTAGATGGAACTGAGCAAGCAAGAATTGTGTCGCCAAGATTTATGTGGACCTGATTCTACAAGAGACTGGTGCGCACCCAACAGTGAACTTTGAACTTTAGTTTAATGATTATGTGCAATGTGCATGGTGTATTTGTAAATAGGTAAGAAACATAATAATTTTTGTGCATTGTGAATTGTATGATTGATCAGAATTCATTTATGTATTAAAATCATTTTGAATTTACATCTTGGTCAAGTCAATCTTCTTACAAATAGTCATTGTGAATTTTGTTTTATGAACCACGTGCAGAAATCAGTTACTTCGCCGATATGCGTAGTCAATGTCCTTATGCAAGCACCCTTCTCTCTTTGATCCTATGGAGTATAAACACCCCATAAAGTAACTCCCCACCCCTGAAATTTGCCAAGTTCAAACGATACATCGGAATATACATTATAGGATATAATTAGCTATAATATTGTTGAAGTTATTTCCCCTTGACCGAACCCACCCCAAGATTTAAAATTTGCAGCAAACGCTATAGAGAAGGAGAATTAGTCATCCAGAGAATAAGCGAATTGCACTGATTTCCATTGGAAAAAGTATGATTGTAAATAGCTTTTACTGCAACTTTTATATCCTGGGGTGGGTTCGGTCAAGTGGGCATAACTTCAACAATACTTAGTCGATCGCCAAAGATGTGGTGTCAAAATACGTATAAATAAACATCGCTTCCAACTGTATCCCATGTATAATCCGATGTATTGTTTGAACTTGACAAATGTCGGGGGTGGAGGGTTCTTTTTTTTTTTGGGTGTTTGTAATTGTATAAACCAACGAAGGACAGAAGATCAATTTTAAAATAAAAGATTCGTTCGTTCGTGTAAGCCATTGGTAATGCCTTTAGCCTTTAGGTGTCTGATCCGGGGTCGCGTGTATCCATGATGCATATCGACGCTCTTAAAATGGCCTGCTCTGGAGAACGTAAGGTAAGCATGCGTTAAAATAATTTACAAATTAAAGTAGATTATTTGGAGAAGTGGGTCATTGGTTGATCAATACAATGCAGACAATAGCATGTATACAAAAGCATAATGTAATACTAGAAATATATTACCAAAGACCCGCATTTCTTCAATACCTATACCGGCTTTAATCGTTTAGATTAAATGTTTCATTTAGTAGATAGCAATGTATAATCCAACTTTAATTAGAAGTATCTAGGTACTGGTAGGCAACTTGCTACCATCATACCGTTAACATTAAGTATATAATTTGTATAGCTACGACTTTACTTAAAAGCTTTTACCACGCTTGCTACGGCAGTAATGTAGACGAGTATATTCGGTAATTAGGAGCATATTTGTGTGGAGCATTTCTCAACAAACATACCGGAATCGACATGATCATGAATAAGTTCTCTTATTTTACGGGATGTTTGGTCAGCATGTAGCCATGTGTTAAGATCTATGTAGATGGTTGCGGGAAAAATACCTTTAATTTGCATTATTTTTACAATAAAACTTCTAAATTAAGAAATGTGTCTGTCATATCAGGATCTTGCAAATAATAAGTTGCAATAATTATGACGAATTTTTAAACTGATGGTGTGGAAGATAAAGACATTAATCTTAATTTTATTTTCAGCAACAGCCTACCGTGATGCCGAAACGCTCTGTGGGCCATGGATGACAAACCGACTCGCCAAGACCCATTGACATTATAAAGCGTTCACGACATCTCCGGTGTGCCCAATTCAAAGACTATGGCGTTGTGGGAAAGATCAGTCCGTCGTTTAGTTGAAAGTAAGTGAAAATAATAACAAATATTGATTAATCACACACAGACGGTATCTAGAGATAAAATACGAGAGTTCGGCACAAGCTGTTTGAAGAGTGCATGGCATATTGATGCACTATGGCGTACCGTCAGTTTGGAGCGTTTCATCGCACAAATGTGACTGTCCGCCACAACCCACCAGTAACGTCCATCCTATCAGATTAGGACGCAAGAAATGGCGTGAAATGCATTACTTAGAGAGGTCTGCGGCTCGTCGTTTCGGTAATCATAGGTCTCTTTTGAGGCGCAGCAGCCAACCTGAAAAGAAGCCTATTGTGGGTGAGCCAGGTATGTTGGTCGGTATCACCGCGGGGGGGGGAGGCGGGCAAAAGGCATTTATACAAGGGCACTCTTACTATGACATACACAAAAAATGTATGATGGCCATTTTTGTAGGGGTAGCTTAAAACAATCGGGAGTTATCTGAAAGAGTGAAAACTCACTATAGAAATTATCAGAATAGTTCCAAAAGGGAAGAATAAGTCTCAAAATTTCAAAGTACCTTTTCCAACTGAAGAATTATAGAAAAGGAAGCAAAGGCAGTGTTCAAAAGATACGAATCTCCTTCAATACGTGTTGTAGTACTAGTAAGTGTCCGAGTTTTTTACGGACAGTAATGCACTAAAATTGCCGATTTGCCCTTATTGGGTTGCTTTAAGCCTTATAACTTGCGGGGTGTGTTAGGACCTAAACTGTTAACATTCAAAAATCTGATTTTTGATATTGTTTCGATGTTCGGATTATTCACATCACTGATAGTGTCTTTAAGCGAGCTAGGGGCTCGCAAGAGATATACAGGGGTTCAAAATTGAAAAGTGATCCAATGTTGTTGAATTACATACCAAAGTGTTCGTATGATCACAAGGACTAAAAAAAGCCCCCCCCCTACTAGTTTGTTACTATCTCGGACTTACCCCTATGTGAGTCTATAAGCCGAAAACCGTTATTATAGGTCAAAGGTTAAATTTAGCTTCTACGGGGGTCAAATACTAAAAAAATGCTCGGTTGCAGTGGAAATGGTCTCATATTGTTTGTATAATTTCTCACAATTAAAATAAGGAATAGTTTCGACCTCTTGCAGTGAAATTAAACGTTAATGCACATCTTAATACTACCCCTATACCTCGTAGGGGCCGTCGTTTAGGGGTATAGGGGGTGTTGGGTGTTGTTTGCTAAACTGGTAAACTATTACATTGTACATTGTCCCAAATAACCATATTGTACTTTGTTTGAATTAAATTACAAATAATCTGAGAACCATTTTCCACTGAAATTGAAGCGTTTCTAGTATTTGACCCCGTAGAAGCTAAAATTTAACCTTTGACCTATAATAAACGGTTTTCGGTGATAAACTCCATAGGGGTACGTCGGACGATGTACAAAACTCTACATTATTTTTAATCCTTGTGATCATACGAAAATTTGGCATGTAATTCAACAACATTGGACCACTTTTCAATTTTGACCCCTGTATAATTCTCTCGCGAGCCCCTAGCTCGCTAGCTCCCCTTACAGAATGGGACATCATACATTTTGTGTGTACGTCATAGTGTTAGGCACCCCTTGGTATCAGTTGCCTCTTTGCCCAACAGGTGCTACCAAGAATACAGATACTTTTGATGGTCTGGGCTCATCCACTATATTGGATGAGTACCGTACGATAGGAGCCGCAATATCGCTACTAGTCCAATAATTGTATGATTTGACCCACAACAAATTGCAACAGGAAACATTTTGTGTTAATTATACTTAAATAGTCAAAACTAATATATATAAAAGTCTACCAAAATCAACCTAGTGAAATGTAGACATAAGGGGCAAACTCTTGCCTAAAGGGGTAAAATTAGAATTGTTCGAATTGATTTAAAATGACTGTACCAATTATTGGGCTACTCTAAGGCTTAAGAAAGGTATAATTTCGCCCTATCTACGCGTTATAGTTTTTTAGTACAATAGGCTCTAGAAAGTTCAAGGTTCTCTGGGGTAAAATTCTAGATGGTCCGATTTGATCGGGACTGGGTGTAAACTGTTAAATTTGTCCAACTAGATAAGATAAATGTAATAGATCTTTGTTTGAAACTTTCTATATAAGAATTACAGAGCTATGAATAGTGATCTCCCATAGACCCCGTAGCCCCCACGTCAATTTTGCGTTCCAATTATTGCAACGAATTATTTATTATAGATGGTGTGCCAATCAAGATATTATTTTCGGGTGTCTGTTTACCATTAGACAACAATTTGACACCATTTTTAGAACGAACGGAGGTATCTGGAAAATTTAACCCCACATTGTGACCTGAACCTATTGTGCCTCAAACTATTGACTACAAACAGACAGAATGCCAAACTATACTTTATTAATCCTGGAATGTATAGGAACACGTCTGGATACTTTTTGACGCGTTTTGATATTTTCAGATTTTGACCCCTGTATAAACCTACCCCTTAAAACTATATGTTCCACTCCTTTGATTTTAGTGACTTTTGATATATTCTTTTTAAGGTATCATCAAGACAATTCGTTGGAATTGATTCTGTTGGGAGCAATCGTGTTGGGTTAAGCAGCATTCATTCTTATTTGATGGCCTATACTGGTTTTAGAGGTTCCGTCTGCTTTGAATAGAAGAAGGTGATCGGTACCATATTGGCAACCAAAAACCGATACAACAATGACAAATAACCATTATGTGATTGTACCCAATGCGGGACCCAATGAAACATGTTATCTATACCGAAATGCAATCGATTGTTCATGAACAAAATTCATAGAATTTAGTATTGAATAGATTGCAATGCAACCAAGGAATCCTTTGCTCAGAGTCAATGTATAAGGGTGCATCTCAAACAAGTAACTTTTAGGTGATTTTGAATGTTGGTAGACGGTCACAAACTGTCTCGGTTTGTTGTTCAAAGTACACTCTACTAAAAAAATCCATTTTTCAAGTTCTCAACTATCTTTCAAAATATAAACAAAGACACTGACAAATTGTAATCGAAGGCGCAAATATAAGGTCCTCTCAGTACCAAAAGAATGGTCAGACAAAGTGTGTGTTTGTACATCGTCATCGTCGTCATTGTCATCGTCACCGTCATCACCGTCATCATCATCACCACCACCACCACCACCACGAAAAAAACCCGAAAAAGGCCAATAAAGGTCCAGAAACGTGTAATTGTTAGTTAATAAATTCTTAAATGAATTAATGAATTGGTCAAGTTTGTTTTTTAAATCTAAATTTATCAATTCTATTAATAATACTATTTTTTAAATTAAAAACAAATCTGTAAATGGTCACTTTTACCCCCAAATTAATTTATTGTTGTAATTCTCTTAAATATTAATGCTTGAAAAACAATGAAAAACAAAGTAAATGTAGCTGCTTGAAAAACAATACGAAACATAAGAAATCGTCTTTCTCTGTACGCTGTACACTCCGATCAACCATAACATTTGAACGAAATGTCCGATTTTCACCAAATAAAAAGTAAAAACTACAATTTGATCTCTCAAAAGCAAACTGACACCATGTCCCCCCTTAAGGAACACATTAGCGTGTTTATAACAATAATAGGGTGATAATAATAAAAATAGCGTGATAATAATAATAATGATAATAATAATAATAATAATAATGATCATAATAATAATAATAATAGTAAAACACAATCATTCAATTTGATTGTATTCCACCTACTGTTTTTAATGACTGTCTGTGTATATGTTGGCTTATGTGTCGACTCTATTCTGTAGTTAACGGCTAACCAACTGGAATTTTATCAAATATTTAACACAGAGAACGAGTTTTCGCCAAATACTGTTCGCCAACACCACAGACTGTGATGGACAACTACTGTCAATGTGATGTCGTACCACGATCCATTGATGATAAGCGAGGTAAACAGGTCGTCTATTTTTAACCATAGAGAACATGCATCATTCTTTCGAATCTTACGTTGTTAAGATCTGTAAGTTGGTAAATACAATCATAGTACGAACCGTTAAAATGCATTTTGTTAACCTAACCTTGCCTATTTTTGCATATACATAATGCTTGTCCATTTACTAATCACTGTGTGAAATAACTAAGCTCAAATTGAAGTCCTTCATATAGAAAACACAACTTTGATATCAAATTTTGGATCCGAAATTTTGGTTATACACAGTATCCTATGGCACGGTTATACTATACATAAATGTTTACTGCATGAAAACGATCAATCCGATTCATCTCTAACTTTGGAATTAAGCATTTAAAAAAAAAAAAAAATTAGTTTAATTTTTAATTACTATACAAAAACATAACATTTTTGAAATCTCTGAATCAGCCTTTAAGACTCGATATTTTTAATTGTAAGGGGAAAAAAGTTTGTTTGCCGTATGTATTAGATGACTGTCTTTAGTTTACTATTTTTAATTACTATACAAAAACATAAAATTTTCGAAATCTTTGAATCAGCCTTTAAGGACTCGATATTTTTAATTGTAAGGGGAAAAAAGTTTGTTTGTCGTAACCCGACCGTCTCTAGAAAAAACCTGCCAACTCAATTTTTTATATGCAAATTAGGACAAAATTACAAAAAAATGCAGACCGACTTAAGATTTTCATGTACAATTTTAATTTTATTACCAACACAAAAACGAATAAAAAAGACAATAGAGAAGACAATAAGACAACCTGAACAGGTAAATTAAAAGATCGTTGCTATGTCATTGAAAAAAAAAGCTTTAAATAGTAGCATGTTGAATTCATTCATACAAACAAACAAACAAATCCGACCGACCGATCCTGATATTTGTTACGGCAAACAGACATTTTTATTTTTAGGCCCAAGGGGAAGTTTTAAAAATCAACTATCAGATGAGCAGCGGTTCGTGGCGTTTGAATTGGGTTCCGTTGTTTAGAACAATAGAAGTTCCAAACAGAAAGCAACTTCCGCTTGAGTTTTGTAGCTGCCCCTAAAAACGATTCATTAGGTGGAACTGTCCTAATGTAAGCAACGACACTATTTTAACAGTAACATTTCGTTCTTATTTACGCATTGCTTTTCGAATTCGTTGACAAAAGTCATCGCTTAAATCTTTCCTGAATCACCGCGCAAGTACAAAGGTTCCCTCGACGGGAATGTTGCAATGAAGGGTGCATTTGGAAGAGATTGTTGATTGGTCGAAAACAATGTGCTCGTCCTCCTAATTGATGATACATGAACTATGATATTTTACTGTACTCTGTCACTTTAGCAGTCTCGTAGGGGGCCTGAATTACTATCAAGGGGTAGGATTATGGTCAGGGGGGGGGGGTAGGACAACGATTCTGCTCGATTTGGGGAATTGGGGGATTTCCCCAAACGGTGAATGTGTGGAACTGCACGTGCATTATATGGCAGTCTCGGTCCCAGAGACATTAAGAAATCATCTCTTAAACCTTGTTCAAAAGATATTAGTAAATGTCAGGATAAAAATTAAGAAAAAAAAATATTGCCTTCCAAAATCCGTCGGGGTTAGTGATTAACCCCGCTGCAACATAGTGTAATTTCCCCAATAACGGTGATTAGATTTAAATATTTCGTGAACAGGCCTAGTCTTTAGTCACACGTCTGTGTGTTACCGTCCGATATGCGTAAAAGCGCCTCCTACCGTTAAGTCTTTTGAAACAGACTAGCACTAGGAAGTTGATGCCGTTTGAATTTTTTGCTGTGTGTTCGGTTGGCATGTCCTAAACCCCCACCCTGGATTTGGTCGTGACCTAAGTATGATATTACAGCATGGTGGTTTCCAGAGGTGGTAACTTTCGCCAATTTATGGTCGCATTGAATTGAAAAGGTTGCCGTTTTTCTATTTCACTTTCCAATAAGAGCACCAAAAGTACATTAATCCGCCACACTGTAAATTCATCGAGTCGGAGTCGTAACTTAAAACTTTATGCTAGTAATTAGCACTCCAAAGCGCAAACAAAACCTATGTGCTCATACAAACGTTTTAGCGGACATTTACATTGCATTTGTGCACTGAGGACTAAAACTCTAAATGTAAGGTAGAGGATAAATACACGGTGGTCACTTTTGCATTTGATTTGAATAAAAGCTATAGTTTTAGCTGTAATTTGAGAATCTCGGGAACTTGTCCAAATTATTTAGTTTTTCCCAGACGCCTTTTTTGGCACTAGCAACATCTTTGTTATCCGTGCAAATATATACCAGGTTACTTTGAGAAATGGCGCAATTAAAACTAACTTGAATGTATAGTTTTTATCAATTTTGTCAGTTAAACAAATATGGTTGGTAATTATCTTCTTTCTTTTAGCGGATGGGAAACTAGAGTCATAAACATCTTAAAATTAGTTCATAAATGTTTGCATGGAAATCGTCTTGGACTCGTAATAGAATGGAAACATATCATGAAACACTTTACAGTGTTCTAATCTGCAGCATGATCAATTATTCCATGCTTAAAAGGTTAATACAATGTTAGTATGGACTACGCAATATGTACCAACTTTACTGTTCACAAGTAGTTGCCATTTAGTGTTAATACGTCATGCAGAATGGTTGCATATATCAAACTATTTATGTGCATTTTGGGTGAACAGTACCAAATTTGGCACAGATGTGCATTTGATATCTGAATAATCTGGTCTAGGGGCCAACTTAATTTCCTTCCAAGATGTCCGCCAAATGCAAATTGCCGCCACTGTTAAAATGTCATGTTTTTGTACGTCTTTCATGTTGATTAATATCTATTGACGCATTTGATTGTGGATTTTCGTTCCTTTTTAGAACCGAAATACCCTATTGACACTCTTCCACTGTAATCCATTGTTTACAACAAACGAATTAGGCAAAATTGATCCAAAAATGGCCAAAATCCAAAATGGAACGACCAATTTGAGCAATCACTTTTTGATTATCAAGAAATGAATGTTTTTTCTTGTATCTTGTTATGATTCCCTAAGGTTTTTTATTTGAACCATTTGCATTAAAGATAGAATTGCCATCACCTTAAGAACACCAAATCAGACTTAATCCAAATGGGTGGACGAAAATCCAAAATGGCGCTAATTTGTCACTTAAGAAGCTTATCCTTTGAATATCAAGATGAATGTTTTCTTATGCTTGAATATAACCCCTCAAGGAGCAATTCCATCAACTAAGAGAAACCAATTATGGTCTGTTGTTAAATTGCTTCTGTCCATATAATTTGGAAGATGGCTGCCAAACCTCGAATGGTCACTCCTTTTAGAAGTATCACTTACGTGCCTCTATGATTCCTCCGTGTTACTTGAATGTTTTTTTTTCATTAAACTAACATACCCTATTTGGAATTTGGTATTGTTGGCTCTGTGTTTAACAGCTTTTAAAATGTACATCCAGGGTCGGTCCAAAAAATCACAGGGCACATGACACATGTTTCGCAATGAAAAGCTGATTTCCCCGTAGCTCTAAGCCCGAGTTTATTTGTTTAAGGGAGGGGTATGGGGGCTGAAGTGACCTTGAGATGATTTTGCTTAATTTTTCCTAAATATGGTTTATAACAGTTATATATCTTATTTGTAGCCCATGTCCACAAATTTTAAAATCCAATGACCCATTTTGCTCGGTAGCCATGGTAACCACGTAAGGCCTCTGATTGGCCTAACACTAGAACAAATGTAACTAAAACTACATGCTACTGGGATGAAACTATGGATGACATGTGCAGGATGTAAATACGCGTTGACCCATGAAAGCCGAATTTGTATACCGTGGCAACCGGCAATCGACCAACCGTGTATTTCATGGCGGTAATTTGGAATTTGGAAACAATTTTGAAAATCGGCTTCATGGTTCCTATCCTGTATTTGCTTAATATGTTGCTAAATTTTCATGTTCATAGCATGTAGCGTTCTCTAGTTACGTTCGTTTTCATTTTTGGTGTTTTGCGGTATTTTTAATGAAACGAGGTATAGACCTCGAAACATTTAGACAAAATGTAGGCGCTTTTGATGGGAATAATGGAATTACTTTTTGAAATTTAATTTTATACTGACTTATCCAGAATTATTAATGAAAGATCAGCGAATAGGTGCATCCATTGTCCGTAAATAATTTTTTTAAACTAATTTTTCTTAAATATCACAGGGTGCGGAAACAAAATACTAAAAACACTTTGACATTTAATTAATTTAAATTATGGAAAAGAATAAGGAGTATTTTATTTACTTCAACTTAGCCACATAATGTGTTTAAATAGTTCATAATAATATATTTTAAAATATCTTAAATTATCACCCCTTTTAAATTTTTCACAATGAATAAATATAGAGATGATGCATTTTTTTGCAAATTTTTTGCCTTACACTGCTTCACTTTGATCAGCAATATCTCGGGAACCGAATGTCCGATTGCGATCGAATAAAAAGCATTTTGTAGATTACAATCTACACAATTTAACCATTGCATTATCTCATTTTCTTAATTGGAACAATTTTTTATCATATTCAGACCCCATACCCCCCCTTAAACTGATTGCAGAGCAACGAATCCTATTACGTGGCACTTCTACGGCAAATTCAAAATGATGGCCAAATTGCCACCACCCAAAAGATGAGTTGACTCTGCAGAAGTACTTTGGTAGCCTTGATGTGTAGCAAATGTTTTAATAAATACTTTCCATGAAAATTCCTTGCCATCGGGAGACCACATTGACAGTTTGGAAGTGCTCTATGTGTGAAAACAGACCCCGTTGTATAATCAACCTCAATATCTGCTGACAACATCACAGTCCTCACCATTGAGCTCGGCTCTGTCATAGTTATATCAGTCTAAAAACCTCAATCAGTAGATTTCAAGCACCCTCAATTCAATTTCGGGAATTCCACTAAACCTTATTTCCTAATTGGCGATTTCAACAGCCATAGTACCCAATGGGGCTACAATGAAGCTAATAAAGACGGACAAGCTGTGGAAGAATGGTTAGACAGTCAATATCTACATCACCTTCACGACCCTAAACTGCCGCTATCACTAGTGCCCATTGGAAGAGAGGTTACAATCCTGATCTATATAGCTATTGTTGGCAAAACATCTCTAACCTGTGAAGCAAGATTGTTCTGAATCCTGTTCCACTAACTCTAAGTCAATGCTGCAGTCAGTAAGACCAAACAAAGTGCCTTTTAAAGTGACAGGAGGAGATTTTTTTAGGATACGAATTTCTCTCAAATATCACTGGATCGGTTGTAGACCACCTACCGAGCACGTTTCGAAGGTTTATTGAACAAACAGGTGCAAAAGAAAACCGCAAACATGTTTTGAACTTGCCTGTTAATCGTTCCCCATAGAAAACCATGCTTTGACTTTCTGTCGTGCACGACAGAAACTACTAAATCATCATCTTATTACATAAAGACGGCGTATTCGGCTTATTCACTTCAGGTGTGATCTAATACATTGGTAAGCATTCCAAATATGTAAAAAACCGGGGTTCGAGAAAAATTGGGGGCGCTTCTTCCTGGCAATCTCCTCATGTCTCTTTAAGCGGCACTTTAAGTACAGAACATGAACAAGGTTGCTCCAAAACTCCATAACTATGACAAATTTGCCCAACTAGTGAATAAGACTGCCCGGAGATGCATACCAAGAGGCTGTAGGACGGAATACAAACCAGGCCTTTCCAAGGAATGTGCTAAAGGATATCAATGGTATATTTTCCACCATGTTTGAAGCCGATCCTTTCTCAGTTAAAACAACTGCTAAAGGTGAGGACGTGTCAGAGGAAAGGATCAAAACCCGGCACACCTTAATTGAAGCCACCGATATGATCCATAACAGCAATAAAGAATGGTCTACCATCTGAAAGCTTCGAGTCGAAGCTATACAACAAAACCTCCACAGCCATCAATGTTACAAACCAAACCAGTTGACATTTTAACTACTTAGTGCTCTACCAGTTGACAAGAAGGATGGATATTTAATAATCTTGTTCTGAATGCCAGCGCACACAAGTGTTGAAAAGAAACAAGGGTACCTGCCGGATTCGAACTGGCAAACTCGTTATTACTAGCACGGCGCTCTAAACCAACTGAGCTATCAGACTGGGTGGTAGAGGAGCGCTAGATCATCTATATGTGTGTTAGGTTCGAGGTGTCCATTGCTTTTCTGACTGATAGCAACAAACGGTCTATTACATATACAATTTATATTTGTTCTTAGTTCTCCAGTAGACAAGGATGGATCATTTATTAATCTTTCCCTGGATAATAGCCGCGCAACACTACAAGTTTGAAAAAACATGTGCGCCTGGCCGGATTCGAGTTGGCGACCTCCGTATTACTGCACGCTAGGAAAGCAATTGCCCACCTTTCGAGCCTAACACCTAAAGATGAATATCTATCGCTCCTCTACCGAACCCTTCTTGAAAGAGCTCCATTTGGTTAGAGCGCGTGCCGTGTGCAAAAATCATCCAAGACACAGATATGTACTTTCCATCTACGTAACCGTGAAGCCAAACTTCAGCTAAATGTAACCTGGTCTGGAAAACCCAGAGCATGTATATTCTGTCTACCTAGGACTGCGCTCTCCCCTCTTATAAGACCCCATCATGAAATAAGAGTAAAGTATGTTCAACCGCATAACCTCTGAACCAACCGCCTTGCACAAGATGGGTGCTACAACTAAAACCACTACACACCCTAAGATTGACGGCACTTGTCTGTAAATAACATATTAAAATATACATAAGTATGCTACCCCTGTATGGGAAAGGGCAACCCATGCCAATAGCTTGATCCAGCATTAAATGCTCCTGCCGAGCTTATCACAGAATGTCAACGGACCACTTATACATCCTAGGCAGGAATTGCTCCACCAAACATATGTTTAGTGTAGCGAGCATGCCAGAGAGTCGCCTTGTGGAAAGAAAGACTTGCTAGCACCCAATACATCTATTGGTATTGAACCTGAAGAGCAATCACCCCCCTGAGGCTGACTCCTCATGGGGCTGAATGGCGATGTCTCACAACAGATTGAGAACCGAAATCGGATAATCCAAGGTTCCTTGCAGAAGTGGGGCTATACCTGAAGCAGATCAGGACCACCTGTAATTGTAGACAGCACCACAGACAATGGACATCTCTTGGTCTGCCTAATGTTGGCGCACCATGCGATCCAAGTGACCTGTCAAGAATTCAGGTCAGTGTTTGTCCAATGTTGGAGCAACAATGCACAGACAGGACCTTGCATATTCAGTGAAGCAAGCCAGACTTGTACCCACAAACATCTTCTCTTTACTTACCGCCCACTTCAGCAGTGTTGACCTGGCGATGTATGCTTTGATGCCTCTGGCAAAGTTGTCCATACAGGACGTGAAGCAGCAATTTTCCGACTCAGTCGCAGGAGCTGGTAGCCGGAGCTCGCAGCAATGCTTTCCCCCAGCATGTCCTGCCTGATATCTGCTCTGTTGAGTGTTTGAGAAAGTGCTCGAGGTGGTGGAATGAACTCAATGGATCTTGTTCTGTTGTCATGAGGACAACATATCTTCCAATTGTTGGCATTAGTTTTTTCAAGGAATCTTCTTAAGGAGGAGTTCTCTGTTTCCAAGGTTTGCGGAAAGTTTTTAAAACATCAGGGAAGATTTTTGCTTCCGCTTCCCTTGCGTTGTTTCTTTCCTTTGTGCAACCGTGAAGGTGTGAAACGTCAGCAGAGACAAAAGAGTTCTCTGGTCCTATAGGTCTGGAACAATAGTATGTGCTGGTGTGAATCTGCGATTCCTCCCTTACCAAATCCTATCCCGAGTCATTAGGTTTGGACTGGCTGAACAAGGCACAGAAAAAAATCACAACGTCTGTTTCCACAGTATGCAGCATGACCCCTTGGTATCCTTTAGCGGCAGCATTTGCTGCATAGAAGTCAGAAGCCTGTCTATCTCTTCTTCACGTGTGCATGGAGATAGATAGTTATATTGATTAGTCATCTGATTATTACACCATCATCCAACGCACAGAACATTACCGCTTAGCTAGAGCTTAAAACTATGACGGGTTCATGCATACAATATATAGAATGGAGGTTCTACAAGTTATCAGAAATTACAAACGAATGAAGGAATGAGTAAATGAATGACTGAACAACCAAAATACTTTGGTAATTTTTTAACAGTAATGCCTCACATGACTACATCCATTTTCTGGTATTCTTGGTCCATTTAAACATGAATTAATAAATACCGGTACTAACAAAGTGACATTAGCAGCTATTTTGATATATTGATAACAGTCTTAGAATTTACACATTGACAGCACCAGGCAGCACCTAAAGATTTCCTGGTAGAATGGCAATAGAACCTGTGATGGGGGTAAACAGACTTGAAAAAAAATCATCATTACAATTTAGGGCAGTTACGTGAAATTTATAGTTGGCAAAAGCCCTTTTGTAACATGGCAGCCATATTGTTAATGTTATACACACAACAAAATGTAAAATGTTTACTTTAAAAACCATACCAAGACACCAATTATGTTTTAGATGTTTGATTAAATCTTAATCATTTACCATGCCACATATAAAATCAATACTAGCCTTTAACATGTCAAGGTTACAGTAGCTCTGCCATTTTTGATTTGGCAGCCTGTTTGAATATGGCAGCCATTTTGATATCAATTTCTATATTGGGCATTTACAACAATAAATGAGGGTTGGGGATGGAATATGTTGAGGGCCCCAAAGGCTTAGAAAATCAATGAAACCCATGTTTGCACTGTACACTACAAAAATAAGCACTTTTTCCTGTTGAGCGGCAGGCCATCTTTGATTTAGGTATGCCCCCAATGTGACCGTCCATTTGAATTAAACTAGCATGTTTGGGTGAATAACAGAAATATTGATTTCAAAAAGTTAATTAAACCAAGTCTTATCTGACCTATATAATAAAGTTTACAACCACATATTTGCAATATTAATGCGCTTTGATAGGGTGGCGGCCATTTTGAAAATGGCGGCCATATTGGAAGAAATTAATTTGCCCCTAGACCAGTTTGTTTATCATATCAATAGCTGATCCGCTGTGCCAAATTTGGTACTTTTCACCCAAAATGCACAATACTTTCACCATTGCTGCATACTATAAATATGTTCTGCATTTTTTTTTGGCAGTGGTAGCTTATGTTAATCACGACGGTGCACCAACATAGTGACACTTATGATCTACGAAAGGAATGGAAAACTTAATGCTGTACGACATGGTTCAGGGGAATCAATTAGCCAATTTTTTATTGTCCATAATCTTAATGACGGAACACAAGCCGTGCATTACGGATTCTTTAACGGTAGTTTCAACAAACTAATTTTAAGCAAAGATTTTTAGACATTAAGTTCATGTCATCTGTGGTAAATATTTTATGGGGGAATGTTCTATTATTGTCTTAGAATAATAGATGTTGAAACTGAAAGTGTTATTTCAGTATCTAAGTAAGTAAAAACTGGGTCAAAATCAATTCTTGCTATTTCATGAAGCTACTTTGACACTTGACGGTTACTTGACACTATCACCTGTATTAGGGTTATAAACGAGAATCCCATTCTAGAAGTTTGGGGAAGAAGGTTTGAAATGTTTTCTATAGTTTGAAGGGTGCTGAATCAACCTCAGAATTTTTGGGTCCAACCTCCTTCGTCTTCTTTCAACCTCCTATTAGACAAGTATATTTTCTTAAAGGAGATCACCACGCTACGTTTTGCTAATCGTCTCGCTGGGTTGGTGGGAGCGGCCATGTTGCCAACAAATGAAGCAGGTGTGTGATGGAATGTTAGAAGTTGAGCGGATTATATACTGTGTCTCATAGAATGTCACTGTATAAGTTTTTAAAAGCGGGACTAAATGTAAGCCAAAACGTAATTCAGAATGTAATGCTCGAGTAGAGCCATTCATATTAGAGCCCTTCAATGCCATATGCTATACAATCACTTGAAATTCACCGCGTAAAATCATTTGAGACCTTCAATGCGTACCTTAGGATGACACTATTTTGCTGTCTGGCCAGGTGGGACTTCAGTTGGCTCTACCCTTCATTGGCATACTGTGGTAAAATCTTTACATCCGAAGGAGGCCTACTCGTTATTTGTATTGAAGTTAATCTGTGAATTCGTTATTTCTTTATTGGTATATAATCACTGCAGATGTGCGTCGATTCAAAGGCATACAAATCTTTTAGACATGTTAGATAAACAAAATAAACTACTTTGTTTGACAATCATCATGGGACAAACTATAGGCATGACATAGCAATGGCCGCGAGATGGCCGAAACGTCACTATGGCCGTGAGATTATTGGTAACATGGATGCGCCCATTTTTATCTTCTAATTAGCTAATTAATTTATTGTAAAATCATCAATGTTGAGAAGGGTTTCAATCTAATTTATCACATATGTAAACTAAAAATTAGCGTGTTATGTCCCTTTAATATGTCTACCCGTATCGTTCACATATGGGCGATTTAAAGGAAATAATACGCTACGTTTTTGCTTACATATCAATTAATTAGGCATGTTGAAATGATTCCCAGCAGTGACATTATTACTCTAAATGAATTAGGGAACGGATGGGCGCGTCCATGTTACCAATACGGCCAGTGTGACGTCTTGTTTAGGGTTTATGTTTAGATTTATATGCCAATTGCCAACACAACGTGAATAACGTTTGAGTATCTAACAGATTTGTATCCATTTAATCGGCCTGCATTTACAGTGATTATATTTAAATGACGTAATAACTGCTTCATAGATTGACGAATACTTCAGATTTCAAAATTTTACCATATCCTAGTGAAGTGACACCTGTCCCACAACGTTGATATTCCGCCCGATATGCAGAGAACAAAGCATTTCAGACTCCTTTTTACCTGGAAGTGCCGAGCCATTGTTACTGCCCATGCAGTTGAAAAGGTTTTAGGTGTTTTCATCCCCGAATATAGATTTTCATGACGTAAAGTACAAAAATACCTGTCCTCGTGCACAAATAAACAAACCTCGAGCTCCAAGTAATGTGGATTCAATTAACTTTGACCGCATATTTATTCGAAAGGAAAACGAAGATGAACAAAAGTATTGAAAGAAATGTTGTTTGGCTAGTTGTGACCTAATATCTTTGTACGGACTCAAGAATGGATCCGTAACTTATTGCTGAACCCATTTCTATTCAATTTAACTTCATTTTGAAAAAAAAAAACAACAAACAAACCAAAAAACAAAAGTAAAGGGTATCGAATGAGCTATGTACAACACATGCAATATGGTATCATCTATAAAAAAATACTTAAAAATATTCTCAGCCATGATAAGCACCAGTTTACCTGTATTCATATAGGTCGGTGAACACAGATGATTTTCTAATAACGGTGTAAAATTAATAGAAATGGGGTTACGCAGTAACGGATTTTGGTTGTGCACAAAGATGTTATAGCAGAGTATATTCGTTACAAATTGCGGGGTAATTGTGCTTTTGATGATATAGGCTGGTTGCTTTACATCATGAAAAAATGCAATTTAAATCGGGGTGGTATCAACACATAAATCTCATTAACTGCACGGGACAATAACAACTAGACATGGCTGTGTCCTTCAAAGTACAAGTACCCTTCCTGATGCCGCTGTTTGACAATGCAATCGTGTCGCACCTGTGATAGACGAACACATCATACCAGAACAAGCAGGTTTCCGGCCAGGCAAATCAACAACAAGCCAAGTACTCAACCTAACTCAACACGTTGAGGATGGTTTTGAAAAGGTATGGTAACCGGAGTAGTGTTCGTCGACCTATCAGCAGCCTACGACACTGTCAATCACAGATGCCTACTGCATAAGATTCTGGAAATCACCAAGTATATCCGCTTGACTGAGCTTATCAAAGGATTGCTGGCAAACAGGATGTTCTTTGTTCAGCTAGGAGCGAAGAGAAGAAGAGCCGTTGGCGTAGGCTCAAGAATGGACTACAACAAGGGAGCGTGCTTGCACCTCTCCTGTTCAACTCTATACCAACGACCAACCCTGGAGTGCAGGAACCTGTCGTTTTATTTATGCGGACGATCTTGGAATTAGCGCACAAGATGCAGACTTCACAGTTGTTAAATTGAGACTCTCCAAAGCTTTGGATGAACTCACTCCTTATTATGAGGAAAACCACCAACGTGCAAATCCACCCAAGACACAGGTGTCTGCTTTCCATCTACGCAACCGTGAAGTCAAACGTCAGCTTAACGTTACCTGGTCTGTAACACCCCCGGAGCACTGTGATAACCCTGTCTACCTGGGAGTTACCTTGGACCGCGCTCTCTCTTATAAGACCCAAATCGAGAAGACGAAGAGTAAAGTATGTTCACGCAATAACATCTTGAACAAACTTACTGGCACAAGATGGGGTGCTCGCTCACATACCCTAAGATCGACTGCACTCGCCCTGTGCTACTCATGTGCAGAGTATGCTTGCCCTGTATGGGAAAGATCAACCCATGCCAAGAAGCTTGATCCAGCGTTAAATGCCTCCTGCCGGCTTATCACAGGATGCCTCCGTCCAACACCAACGGAAAACTTACACATCCTAGCAGGAATTGCTCCACCAGACATCCGTCGTAGCGTAGCGAGCATGCAAGAGCGTAGCTGCCTAGTATCTAATGTGAAGCACCCTATGCTGCCAATCGCCTTAAATCCAGAGAGAGTTTCTTAAACAAAGTCCAACCTCTTGAAACAGTCTCTAAGGAGCTTAAGAGAGTCGCCTTGTGGAAAGAAAGACTTGTCGTCAACCAAGTAACATCTATGGTATTGAACCTGGTGAGCATCTCCCACCTGGAGCTGACTCCTCATGGGCTGAATGGTAATGCCTCAACAGATTGAGAACAAGAATTGGCCGATCTAAGGTTTCCTTGCAGAAGTGGAGCTACCTGGATGTGGATCAGGACGCTGTCTGTGGTTGTGGAACAGCACCACAGACAATGGAACATCTCTTGGTCTGCCCATTGCTGGAGCAACAATGCACAAACAAGGACCTTGCGGAATTCAGTGAAGCAGCCAGATGTTGTACTCATCTCTGGCTGGATCATATTTGAGAACCACGTACAGTGTTTGGACACGATAAGAAGAAGAAGCGATTTTTTAGAGAATGTAAACAAATCGCGCCCCCTATTTTTCATCAAAGCGCACTTTTTTGCACTGTTGTATTGGAAATTGTTGTAGTTAAAACCCATGTATGTGGCTAAGCGTAACGCGCCGTATTTTTTCAAGAAATGGTGATTTTAATGCTTTGTTTACTAATAAAAGTCAGGATCCGACTTTTATAGGTCTAGAAACAGTCGTAAATGCCATCTTCAGGACCGCTGTAGAAGTAATTAAGTCCGGCGTACTCCCAGTCTGGCTACAACGGTGAAGAATAGGGCACTGAGTTCAGTTGACTCTTCACGCAACATTAGTTTCACGCTTTATTCCGTTATCGTCTATGGAGCCCGGACTATGGCTCCCGACGGACTATAGTTACTTTCACACCGGTTTAAAATGCCTAAGTGTCTGTTTCTTCACAAAGAATAGTTATATAAGGTGTTGATATGATCTAAAACTAGCAATTTAGAGACAAATATTGAATTTACTTTTATTTGCCATCCAGATCATCCAAGCATGCGAAGAACGCAATGCATGCACCTGCACGTTGTTAAAAATAAACCTGTAAAAAAACAGGGATTTGACTGGCAGCTGGGACTCACAACGTGCAGAACGTAAAATAACTGGAGTCGTAAAAGTACGAAACCACTGCAGGGAACGTAAAATAACGGCGTAAAATCCCAGCTTCAACGTTATTGTTGGTTTTTGACTTGTTTAAGCTATATTAAGAAATAAAGCGTTCTTATTACAATCCTCTGACAAAAATTTCACGTTGTAGCTGTGGCATATACAAACGTGGTTATTACGTCACCATGTTTATTCAGGCAAACAATGGGCGAAAAAAGGCAATAAATACAAAGGGAAAAAGTGAAGAAATAAAAATGTAAACCAGTTATAAATTTTTTGATGGTAATGTACCATTTCTAATTGGCAACCAATTACTTAATCAGCATATGAGTAAATACTTAATAATACTATCCAGTACACTACACGGGACTTTACAGATGCTAAAATTCAATATATATAGATATATGCCTGTACTACTTTTTTCAAATTAAACTAAATTTAATACAAAAAAGGGTGAATCGAGTTCTACAATAGTGTTTTAAACTATTTTTAAAAATGAAAAGGAAAATAAGATTTTGCATTTTTTAATGAGGTTACTTACGACGTTACTTAACACAAATTATAGATAAAACGATTTTCATAGTTCATATTCTTACATTAAAAAACAAGTAAGTTACAAAAGAACGTAATATTACGGAAAATATAATAACGGTCAGCGTGTAAGTACTACCTTTTTTTCAAAATGTGTAGTATTATTTTCTATCCACTGTTTATTTACATTTTTCTGCTTCCAAATTGTAATTTTATGTTAGGTATAGGTAATAAAGCGTGAAGATTTTTGAATAATTGGGGTTTACCGTAATTAAAAAGGTAAAGTCTGGTAAAATTAGGAACATTTTTAACAGTGCATGGTGGTGCGTCGAAATTTGGTAAGGCTCAAAAAGTAGTAGTTTTTTGTACGGTGTACTCGATGCTTCCCTATGGAGTAATTCATTATACAGATTTTTGGTCAATAACTTGTAATATTTGCAATTAATCTGTTTGGAGTTGTATTCTTATTTGTTTTTTAAGCATATTTGTGGATTATATTGAAAGCAACCGACGATTAAAATGATGAACGCAATTTTTTTTTATTCTGTTACAAGAAGACACAGCTGGAAGACTGGCTAGAAGGGCGCACACCACCAAATAATCCTCTCATTGAAATACACATTAAAATGGCTTAATATAAGTTCATTCACGTGTGTACGGTGTACCATCGACGCCAAAAAAAATAAAAATAAAAATGAAAAAAAAAATAAAAAAAAAATGAAAATTAAAAAAAAATCTTTTTTTTTTTAATTTGATTTTTTTTAACTTTGGATTT
>JAMKCH010009884.1:0-26478 GCA_023653785.1 Ophioderma brevispina | reverse complement strand
TGAAATGTTCTTGGGAGCTGTTCTACAACCCATCAAGTGCAAATTTAAAAAGAATGGAAATTCCTCCAAAATCTCCGTGTGTTCCTTTAGAAAGCTACTAACAGCGATTTCTTCAAAAGGTAACAAATCGTGCCCCCATATTTTTCAGGGGTCCCTTTTTTTTCCACTGTGTAGGGGTGGAAATTATGTAGTAAAGAACCCCTGTACGTGGGCTAAGCTTAACCACCGTATTTGTCAAGTAATGATGATTTTTATGCTTTTTTTAACATAATAAATGCTCAAGTGTATGAGTTTTCACAAAGAACAGTAATTTAAGGTGTTACATGACGCTGAACCCAATCACTTTAGATATAATTGGCACATAATGGAATTTAAAAAAAATGACTGATTGTGGCTTTAAGTTCAACCCAGAATCCAACCCAACATCTAGTACCTATCTCCTGATAAGATGTTAAGAGGGAAGTAGTACACTACCTCCATTGTTCACAAGCTTGGATTTTTGTTCCCTTTTCTATAGATCGAAATTGAAAGTCTTGTGGTGATAACCAAATTTTTAATAGGTACTTTTATATCATCGTGGTCATTTTTTTTTAAGTTGGGCACCGAAAAAGGTGGATTGTTGGATTCTGCTCTTTAAAATGTTTACATGCTTGTTTTTTTATTAGAATGAACTTGTTTGGTATTATTTTTTTCCTTGGACCATTGGGCCTTTCAATTCCTGAAACAAAAGTAGTGATTTGAATTGTGTGGCTAATTAACCTGTAACTCTTACGCCCATTTAGTCAGGGGTGGATAATGTGGCGGAGGAGCATGTGGGGGAGGAGCACAATGCTATAACAATTTGTATTCATGTACACTGTCTCCAATAGTCACACTTTACAATGGGTTGTTCTTGTTGTTGCTGTACTTGATCTTAGTTTAGCAAAACCCAGTTTAAGCATCATTGTTCACTATCTCTTAATTAAAATAATAAAATGGCTAATTAGCCAGAACTATTAATTATTGTGTTCAGCACGAATGGTCATTATTTGTACAATAGTAAAGTTCTGTAAGCCTGCATTATGTTTTTTACAATACAATGTTATTTTAAATTAATGTATGTCAAAGTTAATTACTTAGCAGCATTTAATTTTCATGCAAAGTAAGTTGAATTAATCAATATTGTTTTTCATCATGAAACACTACATGCAATGTTATTTGGAGCACCTTATAGTTAATATATGTGCCCCCTGTACGACCATGCTTAACATAACAAACAAAGATACTCGAAAGGACACCCTCTTACATTCGCCGCCATTACGGGGGCATCCCGGCCACCAAACCACAGTACACACACGCCGCTTATTGCCTTTTACGAGCTTAACGAACTGAAATAAGAATTTACAACCACATAGCAAAACCTACCTTTTTCGCAATTTTTTAAACAATTTTCATCATTTCACCGTTATTGTATTATGGATTTAAGGCAGACGATGTCATGGGGGACTGGCCTAAACTGGAATTCCAGGGCAAGTGTCTTACGTTTTTGTAAAATTGAGGTTCCCTCGCCCAATTTGCGTGACTGAGAAATGAACGCTTATGGTTAGAATACTTTTTAAAAATTGGTAATTAAAATCCGCGTGAGAAAATCATTTTCGTAAAATTCAAACATCCAGGCCAAAAATAAGTAACAACAGAATTTGTGATATATTCTGTGTACGTGAAAAATTGAATAGTTCCAAAGACCGAGCGTATTTGCTGAAAAACATACATCTTCCGATGCGGGTTGTTGATGTTTTAGAAAGGACGCTTCCGTGCCCATGTGAACCGATTTCGGAGATCTGAACAAAATTAGTATCGTTTGTGCATGGAATGTGCTACGCTGGGACTATCAGTACACGTGAAAGTGACCGGCGAGTGACAATTGTGGTATTAGACTGACCATGGATACGATGATTTTTGGTTTACGGTAATGGCGTGATGTACGTGTACGTGACAGGTGGAAACTAAATTTAACCATGTTTTAAAATGGAAATTTTGTGAAAACAACAATCGTATTTTGAAGGCAAACTAAATGAAATCATAAAAATAAAATAAGTTCATTACACACTTTCATTAGAAGCTTGGCAGATTCGGTGGGTTTTCCATTGGGGACGATGCATATGTACGGTGCAGACAGTCACATTCTTCATGTGTGCAATTGGAGAGTGAATGGTACACGCAGTTAGCTTCCATTTTTGGTAACACTATTTATCGTACTTGTGCAGCCAAGAAATTACATTTTTTTCCTGAGCCGCCTAATATGATGATATACAACTGGAAACAGTGAACATAGGTGTTGATTTTTTGATTTTTGCCGTCAGAACTGATCAAAATTATCGCTTCTTTGTGGTAAAACACGTAAACGAGACGCGGTGTATAACAAGAAATGCAAAAGATGCCCCCCAGTCATGGAGGATGGTGAGTGCGCCACCCACGGCGAAGGGGCGGATAGTCGCCGTCGGATTGTGTTGTGTATTAAATTATGTGCTGCATCAATGATCATATCAACAGACAGAGTATTACAGACCTACAAGGGGTGTCTATTTTTCGAGAAAGAAAATCAGAATTGTTCCAACTCCTTGCCATGTCTATTCCCAATTTTCCCAAAAAATTAGCATTGGTTCCAATCATCTATGACATTAAATTCTCCCCAAGGACCCATAGAGACCAAATCTATTCCCTCACCACCCTAAGGGCGAATAACAAAAGAATAGACACCCCTGGACCTACATGATATAATATTATGTAAAATGTGTATGTAGTGCATTGATTAAAGCTAAAAGTTTACAATATATTGGATCACCTGTACATACAGGCACTTGTTTGATAATTAATTTTGTCCATAGTAACTAATGTTTTTGCAACATTGTTACAGACACTACAATTCTCAAAAGAGAAGAGGACAAAAATAATGTGATTAGTTCGTAGGGCACGTTCGAATGTTAATACTGTTGTTTGGGTACACCCGCGTAAGTGAAATTTCTTGTATTATATAAATATCTACATATTTTAATCTGGCTGTTGCATAAAATTAATCCAACTGATTTTTGTGCAATATTTACTAATCATATTCTAAATCAAAAGAATTGTTCATTTGACTGGGATTGTCATATAACGTGTCACAGATTTTCCCACCCTGTAACTACACCGTAGAATAGAAGTAGTGTCCGATGAAAGTTATATATGGCTGGGTGGGCAATTAAGTTTATTATATTAAACATGTGTCAAAACATTGCATTATCTCTCTATGTTTAGGGGTGACACTGATAACTTAATTTGCATTTTTTCCCTAATTTAGCTTGTTGCACCCTGCATATATGTGAGTCACCCTGTATATTGTTTCTGAAATCTTTAGAGTATATGCTCTCAGAATATATAAATTTATATTGAGTTAAAATGTAAAATTTTGAAGTTATAGTATCAAACCTGTAAAACCATGTAATTTGCTAATGCACATGCAATGCAAAAAAAAAAAAAAAAATTTTTTTTTTTTTTTTTTTTTAAAAACATGACCATATACAGCCTGGAATATACATGTAGGTTCCAAGTGTTAGCTAGCTCCACTGGGGTAAAAGGGAGGGGAAATCCCAAGCCAAAATTGCATAGCCTGAAGGCATGTATTATCAGAACACAGTCAAGTGTAAAAGTCATAAACAATTCCATGACTACAATTCTCTATCCTAGTAGCGTACTTGTTCTGGTAAGGCAGTCAATGAAGATGGGTGCTTATCTCTCTCAAAAAATTTATTTCACCTTACACTATTATTTTAATGATATTTTGATACATATTTGTCAACTCAAAAAAGATTCCAACGTTCCCAAATCAGTAAAATGTTGATTAATATCTGGGGAATTTTGGTATAAAATCTGAAGAAGTATATACTTGCTTAATTAGTAAGGAACCATCAATTAACAAAACAGTATGTGCATGTACAGGACATAATGCTGTGATAGGTTAAATAGCCAATTGATATCTTCCAGTTTCCTTTTCCTATATTTAGCCCCCAGGACCCTCTTTTGGTACCTAATTCTGGGAAATTAAGTACAAAAAAAGAAGAAGAAGAAAAAAAAAGAAAACCTAATTCCCTTTAATACTTCTGTGTACTGCCACACAGATGCACATCGGACAAACACAGCAACACATCAACTTGATTGACACGTTAAAGCCACTATCAGCGATTTTTTTCAAAATGTAAACAAACAGCGCCCCCTATTTTTCATCAAAGTGCATTTTTTGCACTGTTGTGTTGGAAATGGTTGTAGTAAAGACCCCTGTAAGTGGCTAAACGTAACGCGCCGTATTTGTCAAGAAATGATGATTTTTATGCTTTCTTTACTAATAAAAGTCGGGATCCGACTTTTTTTAGGCGCAAAAACAGTCGTAAATGGCATCTTCAGGACCGCTTTAAAATGCTTAACTGTCTGTTTTTCACAATGAACAGTAATATAAGGTGTTGATATGACCTAACACTAGCAATTTAGAGACAAAATGGGCATTTTGATTTTGGAAAAAAATGACTGATAGTGGCTTTAAATGAGCCAAGAACTAGATTTTCTACCAGTCATTCCAGCATAGTTATCACCTATCTTTTAATGACCACCAGTCATTTCAGCATAGTTATCACCTATCTTTTAATGACTACCAGTCATTTCAGCACAGATATCACCTCTTTTAATGACTACCTGTCATTTCAGCATAATTATCACCTATCTTTTAATGATTACCAATCATTACAGCATAGTTATCACCTATCTTTTAATAACTACCAGTCATTTCAGCATAGTTATCACCAATCTTTTAATGACTACCTGTCATTTCAGCATAGTTATTACCTATCTTTTAATAACAACCAGTCATTACAGCATAGTTATCACCTATCTTTTAATGACTACCAGTCATTTCATCATAGTCATCACCATCTTTTAATAAACCACTAGAGCATTATTTTCGAGTGGTTTTTCTTTGTTTTCGCGTAAAATTATATTCGCGAATGCACGCTTACCTCCAATTTGAATATGCATGTGTGCATTATGACCCGATTTGAATATGCATGCGTGCATTATGACACGATTTAAATATGCATGCGTGCATTATCAGGGGGTGCATTATCAAGCGTGCATTATTAAACAATAGAATTTAATAATGCATGCCAGCACGCATGCTTTACTTCCCCCTCAAGTGAAAGTGCTTGAACAGTTCACTTGCCATGGTAATGCAATAATACCAAGGCCAGAATGTTCATTACCACAACCTCCCAGGTTATGTGGCTTTACGAATGGGGAAAGAACTTGATTGCCACTCACTACAGAGTGTATACCTTAAAATAGAAATCTTATTTCTATGGTGTTAAAAAACAAGCAACTTTAGCGGCAGTAAGTCCTACAATTGTCTATTTTAAAATCTGCGGTGTTAATAACCCCAATTTGACCTATACAAATAGATGCGATACATCAAGAACTTAATGAATAATTATCGGCATGTAAATCAACTGCGCTTATTCATCCAAACCCAATTGATGAAGTAAGTATCGACTAATGCGTAATCGCTACGTTCCATTGTAATCATGGCAATTATGTGAAGAGCTAACCTATTATTGAGCTGGTAACTCATCGAAGTTTCAATCAATACTACATTGTATAAATTTTCACACCTTCTCTCCAAATGCTTGCTGCTTTATGCAAGACAACCCAGTGTTGTGGAAAGTTCATAGAACTACAATATTTATTCTAGTTATAAATGTTTAAAAGTTGTCCAAAATATATCAGAAAAAGAGTTATTAATATTGTATTTATGTTTTGATGGTGTATAAAATAATGCTCATGTGGTTTATGACAGATAAGGCATTAGTGGAGTGCATTCGGGGATATAATTGCATGCTTGGATGCATAAATAAAGTAATATATGGATAAGCGGGGCCACTGTGAGCACTCGCGCTAAAGCGCTCGTGCTCACAGTGGCCCCGCTAATGCATATGTTAATTTATTAATACTTCCAAGCATGCAATTATATCCCCGAATGCACTCCACTAATGCCTTATCCTATACATAACTACCAGTCATTTCAGCATAGTTATTACCTATCTTTTAATGACTACCAGTCATTTCAGCATAGTTATCACCTATCTTTTAATGACTACTAGTAATCGGTAGCATAACCGGTTGAAATGCAGCTTCCAAATATTTAAGTTGTAGCCCTCTTTAGCACTATAACCATTCTTACCATGATGTTGATTGGCTAAAATCAATCACATGGGCTCCATTGTGACCAATCAATAGGTATTAATCATGCAGTTAACAAAAGATTTCTGTTCAAATCTCACAAACACATTAATCCTCTGCACACAGGTGTAAATAAATGTTTATTTAGGAAAGACTTTTTCCACAAACATGTTCAAAATTTCAAAATCTTGAACAGATATGCCATATTTGTAATCATGCAGCATGATATATGCATTCAAATGAGTAAAAATACATCGGTCCTCGGTTCGCATGTGTCGCCTGCCGTCGCGGTTTGTAATTAAAGGTATCATATGACCTTTGACCTTGGCATGTGACCTTTGACTGCATCAACAAATGAGGGATCCAATGTTGCACCTATGACTCAAGTTTGGTTCCAATTGATCTTCAACTTTTCAATTGAGGTCAATTTTACATTTTCAGCCTATCTTACAACTTGACCTCACATGACCTTTGACCTTGGTATGTGACCTTTGACCTCATCAGCAAATGCGGGATCCCATGTTGCATCTATGACTCAAGTTTGGTTTAAATCCATCAAAGTATGCGGATATTACAGGCAAATGTTAACCATTTTTCACAACAACACATCTACAACAACAACAGACTACAGTGGACAAAGTGATCTATATGTGTCTTTCTGCCGTAAGGCAGGCGACACAAAAACATGCTTAGTTTTTGGTCAATAGTTTTGGGAAAGCACTCTATTTTCGGATAGACATGTGGTATATTATACGATCATGTTAGCCACAGATGACATGTTAAAAACTGACTGATAAACAACCAATTCATTGCCAACAGATATCTTCATGTATTTCACAATTCAATGATAAAATGAAACAGGAATGCAACTTTCCAGTCTACTGCACACCAGGGCAGCCTAAATCGAGTACATTCATCTAACCTGAGGCAAAGCTCTAACAATGCCTAATATGGGTGTAACATGTATGCAAGGTTTGTTAAGGCAACTGCGTCACAAAACTGCATTTTTGAACCCGGAACTGTCAAGTTACCATTGTGTATTCAACTGCAGATTCGGTATAGCACAAGCCATACTGAACACACCAATTTTTTTGACTTCGCTTATAACAAGTGTATCAAATAAAAAATCTCAACATTCACCATGGTTTCCTTCATCACTAAGTGTGTGTTTCTCTTCTCCATCACCATAGCAACACTGGATGGCATCAACTGCCAACTTGCTGCCATAGCAACAAGGCTTCCTGAGATCATCAATCTGTTGGAAAATGTCACTGATTCCTCTGCTACCATGTCACGTTTCCTTCCTCACCTGGGAAATTTGTTGCAAAATCAAGAGGACATACAGATGCTTACTAATCTGCTGCTTGTGAATAACACTGCTACAGCAGATGTTGTGGCATCTGTACTACCAGTGTTTGAAAGGATTTTAGAGAGTCAACAAGAAAAGCAAGATCAGGTGGTAGCCCTACTGTATATCCAACAAGAAAACCACAACCAGACCCAGAATGCTGTTAATAGGATGGAGGATACCCTCACTCAGATTGCAACCACTCAAAGTCAAATGGCAAGCACCTTTAACCAAATGGTTAATCTATTACAGATGCAAAACCAACAACTTGACAACATGACATCCACTTTGACTAATGTGGTTAACCAACTCAATACACAAAATGAGATATTGTTGATTCAGTATCAAGGGGATTGCACATACATCCATGAACAAGGTGGTTATGCTTCTGGAAGTTACATAATCACAACTCAAGATGGATTGGGTTCCTTTCATGTCTACTGTGATATGGACACAGACGGGGGCGGTTGGACTGTCTTCCAGCGACGCTTTGACGGTTCTGTTGATTTCTACCGAGGATGGGATGATTATGAGCAAGGTTTCGGCAGTGTTGAAGGTGAACACTGGATGGGCTTACGACACATGCATCGTTTGACTCAGACCAGAAGCTGGATTTTACGTATTAATTTAGAAGCAATTGATGGCACGATGGCTTTTGCTGAGTATGAATCCTTTCAAGTAGGTGATGCAGCATCAAATTATACTCTCTCTATTGGGACTTATCATGGAAATGCAACAGATGCACTGAGCTTCAATAACAACAGTGCCTTTTCTACTAAAGACAGAGACCATGATGGCTCTGGTAATAACTGTGCACAAAACCACCAAGGTGCCTGGTGGTACTCTGCCTGTACTATCTGCAACCTGAATGGTCTCTACCCAGTCCCAATACACGCAGGGACTTATTATCCTCAAACAATGACATGGCAAGGCTGGCCTATCTATTACACACCACTGAAGACATCAGAAATGATGATCCGTCCTGTTCAATAAACCAACACAGGCTCCATATTTACCACAACAACCATGTGCAACCATCACTACTGCCACTGCTACCATCACTACTGCTAATGCTACCATGGCCACCCTCACCGTCACTACTGCTTCTGGAGCCATCACCACCCTACTGGTGAGGGTGCCATCACCACCCTCACCATCACTACTGCTACTAGTGCCACCACCACTCTCACCATCACTATTCCTACTGGTGCAATCACCACTCTCACCATCACTGCTGCTACTGGTGCCATCACCACCCTCACCATCACTACTGCTGCCATCACCACCCTCACCATCACTACTGCTACTGGTGCCATCACCACCCTCACCATCAATACTGCTACTGGTGCCATCACCACCCTCACCATCCTCACCATCTCTTCTCTACCCTCAGCATCACATATCTCGTTATACTACTAGTATCACCTCCACACCACATTCAGTCCACAATCACAATGGGACAGTATCTCCTCCAGTGTGTTTACCTATCTTGTCCACACATTTCACCATAGAGGCCAATTCTGTGACGTCATCATGAGGCTTATAATACAGCCTTGTCCACAATGAGACAATCCAATGAAAGTGAGTCTTAATTGGAACAATTTCTTATCTTAGATAATGCCAATATACTGTACCGTATTGTTGTAAATTATCGTAATTACTTATTATTTGTTACAATATTGTTCTTTCAGTATCGTTGTTTGCTATAATGTACTTATTTTAAGCCAAAAAATACATCGGTCCTCGGACCGCTTGTGTCGCCTGCCATCGCAGTTAGTGAATGATAACTCACATGACCTTTGACCTTGGCATATGACCTTTGACCTCATCAAAAATGGGGGATGCCATGTTGCACATGTGACCCTTTTTCACAACAGACAACAGACATCAACAACAACAACAACAACAAACATCAACATCAACAGGCCCATTCCATGTCAACATTCGAGATGTGCACCGCAGCACGTCGTGGATTTTTTCCGTTTTAAGTGGGGTGGTAAACATTGATGAGATATGAAAATCCTGAAATTTTGAGGGTCATAGTCCATTTCATTTTCCCGCTAGAGCAATTGGAAATTTAGGGGGGGGGGTCACCATCAAAAGTGCCGCCCAATGTGAAAGACTATGTTGAGAGGGTCACAGATTAGTAATGGAGCCCTCCACAACTTTGAAAATCACTATCTATGGGTAATATTTGGTGTAGAATTCAAATCTGGCATCAGGAGGTTCATAGCGTGTTTACCTTTAGAGTTAATGAGGCGTAAATATGCACCTTTGTTCATTCAGGGCCAAATCTGGGGGTCATAACTCCATAAGTAAGAACATTTTACTGTCTATCTTTTGGTCAATTGAGTTGATGTTACATAGAGAACTTTAAACAATACAATTATGAACACTTCAGAAAAGTAATAAGGAGGTACAGCCCCTGAAATGGTAATGTACTTTTTATACATGTTGAACCCCCTGAAAACCATGTTGACATTAGATACACCCTTCTACTTAAGATATGTTGAAGATATATCATAACAACTTTACTTGAAAGAACTAGTTTGGTGTCTTTATTTTTTCAAAACAAAACCACACTTAAAGTTACCACACAAAGGGATACGTGACCCAAGAGGTCATGGTACATGTACAGTGTATACACCATATACTTTCTATGGGGAAACAGCAAAAGTCGTCTTGTGCTGAAAAACAAGGAAGACATCAGACACCAAGCTGGTTTGGTTCTTTCAAGGACTAGTTCTTTGATGAGTATCTTAACATATCTGAAGTAGAGGGGTGAGGTCATATGTCAACAATGATTTTCAGGGGGGCCAATATAGTGTCAAAAGCAAAATGAGGATTTTCATAGGCTGATGTAACTCACTTATTAATTACTTATGTGCTTATTATTGTACTGACAGAAAATCTTGCAGTGTGACTAAGATTAACAAAAAAATGGACATTAAAAATATTGTTACTTACAGGGTTTTCAACCACCAAAACACTTGAGTCCCCGATGAAAGATGGTATTGCATTTTACACCAAAAGTAACTTAAAAGTAAAGGAGCTATCAATGGTTTTATGCCAGAATTGAATTCTAACCAACAAATACCCCAGATAGTGATTTTCAAAGTTGGGGAGGTTCCATTACAAAGTTTATGACTCTCTCAAAATTGTCTTTCGCATCGCACAGCTTTTTGATGGTGACCCCCCCTAAATTTCCAAGTGCTCCTGCAGGAAAACGAAAGGCAGTAATGAAGCTCAAAATTTCACTTATTGGTTTTATTTTCTCCAGCATATCTATCACACAACCAAAACAGAAAAAAATCCATGACATGCTGCGGTTCACATCTCTAGTGTTGACATGGAATACCAACAAGACTACAGTGGACCAAAGTGATCCCTATGTGTGTCTTCCTGCCTTAGGGCGGGCAACACATCTAAATTATTATGTTAATAGTCATTTCAAATCCCTTAATTTTGTTGTGTGCAGGGCAAATTCGAAATATTTGGCTTGCAAAAGGTTAATTCCAAAATTTCAATTTTTTAAGGAACTTGTTAATTATGAACAATTTTTAGTTTCCCACGGTCCCCATAGGTCACTGTGTGTGTAATTTTGTCTGTTAAAGACGAAAATACAAACTTACATTTTCTTTCAGAGTAGTCGAATTGTCAGTATGTGTGGGGTCGCCATTCCCATAATTGTGCCCTCAGCCGAGAGACATTCGCTCACCCATATTCGCTCGGGCAAGAGACTTCTCTTTGTGCAGTTAGAGCGACATCTCCATGATAAGAATTTTTCCTACCTGCTCTTTCACTGCGACGTGAGCGAACTGCTTCTCCGAGCCCTCCCTAAATACTTGTTTCTCCAGTACAATTTAACTGAACTGCCCCTTTCTTTTGTGCGACAAAATTGATTTCGTTTCACCTACGGGACCTTCTCAAGTACCACACGCCCACCACTCGACTTGTCAATTACTATGTTTAATGTTATTACTAGGTTTTGCAGGGGAGGCCGTGCATGATTAAACACCGTCCAGTGAATAACAACCGTTTACCGTAAAAAATAAGGCGAACCCACAAAGGCCTATACTTTTTAAATACAAATAAACTATGTATATATATATTAATACAAATTTTCTTGTATGCACAAATCAGCGCATACGCCACAGGAACATCCGTAATTTTCCATTATCTGCTAACACCTAAAACACTGCAAACGGCCCCTTTTTTTTTTAACTAAATTTTACTCAACCCATTTCAGTCTGAAAAATGTAGGAAATATCCTCTTTGCGCGAGTGCCAAAACGGTCGAAAAGAAAGCTTAATTTTAATCTAAACACGCTCAACTTTTAAATTAGTTTGGGCTTTATTATACTCGAAGAAACATACAAAGTTTATTCCACACAGTTGGTAAAACTTTCCGAAAACTGGTACTTTATCTGTCCAAACCCATGATTACTATATAAACTCAATATTTTTTGTTAAAATATATTTGTAGGCTTATTTTTAACTTGTAACTTCTTACACCTGTTAAAACGTGTATGATGAATAAACATTTTTCACATTCTGCTTCACTTTTGTTTAAAAATGCTAACATAGTGTGGGGAATCGGCTAGTGTTTTATCAACTACGTATGAATGTTAGTATTTGACAAGAACGTGTTTAGCTTTTCACATGTTTACAAAGTGAAGGCGAGAAAGGTTCAACAACAAAATCGTTTTCGTTGGGTTGTTTTGCGTATTTTACGAAACGAGTTATATACCCCTCGAAACATTAGACAAAACTTGAGGGCGCTTTGATGTGAATAGGGAATTTTTTTTATTAAAATTTCATTTATATACCTTAATTAATCATAATTATAATGAAAGAATTATTAATGAAAGTGTACCTCAAATATTTAATTCTAAATTTTAGGTGTCATGTTCTTAATCGCAAAGCTATCGGAATCTTAACATGCTTAGGTTTTAAACATTTAAATGTAGTCCTTACAAAATAACTACAAAACGTTTTCATTCATCAACCATTTTTACAGTATAATAAGTATCAGAACTTCATTTAGTAAAATATCACGTGAAAAACGAATACTGGGTTCCACACTTCGCCTTTTCTCATCACAATTCTGTTAAGTGTTAAAGCTGTACATTATTAAACCAAAACTGTCCGACTTCTAACGATTATTCTCTCTCAGTGATAATCCCTTGAACTTATTTTTTGTTTTGCGTTATAATTCGACTTCGGAGACTATTGATAAGAAGAAAAAATCAAGTTTCTTTTGAGTATATTAGCTTATATTCAAAGGATCGCATGATGTGCTTCTATTTTATGATAATGCTGTAGGCCAATACGACAGCATATCATGTATATGTTTTTTACTTCTGTCATGGGGTGTTCTTGGAAAGCTTTGCACGTTGAACCTGGGCATTAGAAGTCATCAAAATCAAAATGTCACTATCCTAATCAAAATGCATTGAACTATCAATCTACTAGTATATTAAAAAATTAATCAATTCAGATTTGTCCTCCATTTTAATCTAAGAAATTTAGAAGCTATTGTTTATTGGGTTGTTTGCATAATCGTGATACTCATGATAAGTTATCGGAAATTACATTCCCGTAATACAATGTGTTTTTTTTTCATGGCACTGCCGTTGGGCGTATAAAGGGGTATTCATAGGCCTACACATGTACATCAGCCTCTTCTCTGATATTGACTGGACATTGCTTTTATCAGACTGATTGCATTTCAAAATGAGAACAACACAGTACAAACAAGCAAAACAATAGTTCAAACAGACCAAAATAGCTAAAAATGTTCTTGGATAGTTTTCTTAAAGATGTGACATATTTTGACACTTATTTTGGTTGCCTTTGGTTTTAAAATTTGTCAGCTGTTGCTACAAATGTTAATAATAAATGATGTTTTGATTAGAATTACAATCGGGAATAAAACAATAACTGTCGTATTTTACATAACACTTGTTTTTGTTATCTGTTGCTGTACAAATTTAAAATAAATATACTGACGTTTTCATAGCATTACATTGGGGAATAAAATAAAAGGATGTCATATTTTACAAAACACTTTTTTTCAGAGAAATCATCATTGATCATCGACAAAGACATATTCCATGGCTAAGCCATGAAACAATAAAAAAACAGGTAATACGTTAATTGTGAAGAAAACATTATGGAGAATTAACATTTATTTAACATTAACTGACATGTAACACTGCAAATTTTTTTTTTTTTTTTTTCTTATTGTAACTCTTAATTAATTACAAGTTAAATACCGTCTTTATTGAAAATATATAACGTATATTGGTACAATCACGACGTAATTACAATCGTAGCATGTGAATTAGATCACACTCAATATGCGAAAACCTCTGTTTTTCCGTAACGTAGATTATACAATCAAATAGATCTCTGGTGTGTGAAATCGTTATTTTGCGATCGGCCAAAATAAGAACCCCGGGAAAGAACGCTATATAAAACAGATTAAGGGCGATTTGGAAATACGACAGTATGGGAAAACAGATATGTTAAGTTTGAGAAAAAAACAAAAATCAATAATTTATAAAGTCATTAAGTGAACCTCACATTTTAAACGTTGTGTGGATTTGTAGAACAGGATGAACAAGTAATTATGCCTAAATTTCGCCAAACCTAAAAAATGTTAAATACAACAGTAGTATGTGGGAGACGATTCGAGTTATGTACAATAATTACAGTGATTTTACTATGAATTTTACATAACGTAGCGATATGCATTTTGTAAAATGCAATAAATATTATAAAAACAACTGACTATGATCTTGAGATTTGTGTGATTATGTGCGTTATCGTAGGGTTATTAAATCCTACTTCATATACCACCATTAATGCGACTTTGGGCTTTATAGAAAATGCAATCTTTTAGAACGCAACGTGGTACTAGCAAACGCTTGAAATTGTTAGTGCTAATTGGGGGTATTTTTTTTTTAGTACAGCCGAGCGTGGTTTTCGAAATACACAAATTTCCAGACCGATGGTGGTCAAGCCTCTTTCATTATAGTAACTCGCACCAAATATATCAATTTTGAGTAAGCAATATAGACTGCAAACTCAAACCGATTTGGGCGCTTTGGTGTGGGTCGATCAAGTGGTGTTCCTTTGGGCGCATATTAAATATCTAAATTTAAAAAAAACAAAAAACTTACAGTGTAGTTGATTTCTTCAACTCCATCGGTTTTGGAATAGAAAATTATTCCTGGGCAACATATATTTGTTAAACCAGTGGCGACATTAAAATTAGGAATTTTTGGCCGCCACGCCTGCAAATTTCCACAGCAAATAAAAAAATACTGTAGAAATAAGCAGATGCAAATATTCTATTTGCAAAAAAAGAAGAACCTGCAGCTTTGGTCCATGCTCCATTCATACAAGTATGTGAGCATACACTCCCTTTCTGAACCGGCCACAACAGAGTTGACAAGTGGTTTATTGATCAATCGATACTGCTAATTGTGTAGGTATTGTTGGCCCGTTAACATCCTGGTTTTTAGGCCGAGCACGCCTTAGACCGAAAATAACAGTCTCTCATCTCCCTTACTTCAATTTAATACACGCACGAGACATTTGAATTGAGCAACATCTCTTGCCATACAGAGCGAACATTGGCGAGCGAATGTCGTGAGCGATTGTCTCTCGGCTGAGGGCAGTTCTATTTGAGCGCGGCACCTAATAGAGTGGAGGAGCTAGTACCTCAGGTCAAACATCCTCGATTTCCTTCTCACTACAGAAACGGTTTGACACCTTTGGTAGTTGGTATGGACCCTCTATACTCAACGCTAGTAGGTATACTCTCAAATTGTGGTGTCCCTTGTTCAATAGGGGCCAATTTTCGTTTACACAGGGGTCAACCTTTTAAATGCTCCAACATGTTTAATATTGGCCATAAAAATTGTCCGCAACAACTAGTTCCAAAATAAAAGTTTCCAAAAATGTATAGTTTGTACCATCTAATATGACCCATGGTTTTGGATTAAAGGGTAAATGGCTCAAAATGGATAAAAAAGGTCAATTTTCTATTTGTAGCAGTGGTCAAAATCAGAAGTTGCCTCCAATTTTGTTGAAAATGGATGAAGTTGTTCCAGTGTTTAGCTTTGTGTCAAAATAAGGAACATTTTGTATCATCGCAGTGTATAGTTAGTCATTTATGCGACAAAATAGGCCCATAGGGCAACATAATCCAATTGGCGTAGACCGTCTTTGACCCTTATCTCGTAAGTAAACATTTAACATAATAACAACCGATACTTTTTGGAGTCCTCTTACCCCTCATTCAATAATTGGTCAAGTATTTAACATATAATCAGATTACCTTTTAAGGTTGACCACCCCCCCTGTACAAATTGTGATTGACCTTTTTTACCATATTAGCCATTTTTACCCTATAACTCCGAAAACCAGTGGTCGTATGTGGTACAAACATACATTTTTGGAATCCTATGATTAGATGGACAATATGGCAATACATGTCACCATGATTGGGGCATTTTAAAAGTTTGAACCCCTTGTGTAAACTTAAATTGGCTCCTATTGAAAAAAAGTGATACCACAAATTGATAGTACTACCTACCTAGCATTTAGAGGGTCCTACTAAGCTACCAAATGGTCAAAACCTTTTTCTGTAAGGGAAGGTAAATGAATTCCTTAAATAATGCCCCGATTGATATTCTGCTCCTGCTCTAATATTAGACACTTAAGAATCTCAACCTTTTTAGTTAAAAGTCATTGGGCCATGGTTAACTGAATATAAAATGCGATTTATGACGACACAGAAATAATTTTAGATGTGTACAGTCAGTCTAATTTGGGAGCTAAGACCATACTATTAGAACTGTTGGCACAAGAAATCACTATGTGTGCCGAATCTTACATGTGCTCTTCATGACAAAAGGAAGTTAGTAATTACCATTTGTGAGTGTTTTTTGGTCATTAATACAAAATCTCCTGCATTGAAAGAATTACCAAGTTATATCTCTACAAAGTTTGAGCAAATCTTTTAGGGCGTTTACAATGGGCTAAAGTCGTCATTCAATTCACTTAGGTCGTAATCGAATTCATTTGTGATAAGTGTAAATGGGTACAGTCAATTAAACTAGGAGCATTCAAAAGAAGGAATTTCAATGAGACTTTATCATCATTCATTGAGGTGAATTCAAATTAGTCGTAATGTATTACAACTTTTGCGAGTGCGAAATACGTTATCGAGTAAGGTTTACCAAGCATGACACCAGACTCGAGGCCGTACATTTCCGACCTATCAAGCAAAGAAAAACCCAATTCATTTTTCGAATATGAATCAAAATCGGCGGGTGTAAAGAAATACAACACAAATATTATGCTACTAACATGAGTTGTCATTGAAAAAAAAAGTGAATTCGATAACAAATTTTGCCCGTGTAAATGTCATAGTTGCTTCTAAAATTTTGGTTACACACTAAGTTATGACACCCTCTGAAAAACTAAGAGAAAGGAAGCAATGACCAAACAAGGGCCATTTTTTCTGGACTTAGGCCAACTAGTATCATTGATCGAAACCAAGGGCTATATCACTAAATGTAGCGATGTTACTCATGCATACATATATTTTGTGTATTTGGTCAAATATTGGATAATAAGGCCTGTTAGGTTTTGTCTCTATATCAAAAAAAAATTTAAAAAAAGGTCAATGCTTCTTAGTGGCTGCATCAGGGAAGAAGTTAAGGCATTGATCCTTATAGGCAGCATAAGGGATGTAAGTGAAGCAAAATTGATTTGACCCTTGCCCCAGCTTCCAAATACTTGCACACGATGCTAAACTTTTACGTGGGATCATCAAACAAAATGTCTACTACAGAATATGTACAGGATTATAAAACCCCTTACCAAAATTGTGGGTATGCTTTTTATCTTGAATTAACATCACCCAAATCCATAAAAAATTAATTTCCAATTTTTTTTATTATGGCCAAATGCAGGGAAAGAAATTCCAGAGAAATTTCTTGCATCCCTGGACAGCATGCATATCATCACCCACATCGCATAATGTCTTATCTTACATTTGATTTTTTGAGATATTTTGAATGTACTTAATTATAATTGTTATGGTCTATACATGCACAAAGTTACAATCTTGAAAGGGACCTAATTAGCAATGTAATTAAGAATTTGATACAATAAGCTCAAATCTGCATACCGCGCATTCCACATACAGTCTTAGGTTCATTTACACGAAATCAACAAGGCGGTTCTCGAACCACAAAAGGTTCCCCGCACGTCGCGATATGGTAAATGGAGGGGAAATATAATGTTAAGATCACAGGAGAATTGTGATGGAAATAAGTGGTTGCTGAGGTTGCTGCCATAGCAGTTGCATTGACGGTAATCAAATGTTGACTAGATTGACCATACAACTATTTATAGTTATTTGACCTTAGTGACCCTACTTGACTCTTGAATGACCTTCACCACATTTTCAGTTGAATATTGACCACATCCACAAAGTTCATGACCTACCAAAAGTTGAGATAGTTTGTGACCTTGAATACCCCCACGACTTGAAAGGACCTTCAAAATTTTCAGCAATGATGCGACTACACCCCACAGTTTTCATGACCACCATACTACCATGTGTTATGGATTTGCCTTGGAGGACCCCACAGACCTGAAATGACCATCAAAAATTTTTGGCACGACTGTTGCCATCACCACCAAGTTTCATCATCCTACCACATACTTAGTGATTGACTTGGGTGACCCCAAAATGACCTTGAAATGTGACCTCAAATGTTTTTTTTTTGGCACTGAATGCTGACCACACCCACCCAAGTTTCACATCCTACCACTGACTAAGTGGTTTGACCTTGAATGACCCGATATGCAAATTGAAAATGACTTGACCACACCCAGCAAGTTTCATCATCCTAGCCACATACTTAGTGGATTGACCTTGGGGGCCCCCACATGACCCTTGTGAAATGACCTTCAAATTTTTTGCCACTGAATCCTGACCACACCCACCAATTTTTCATATCCTACCAACTACTTAGTGGTTTGACCTTGAATGCCCTGACATGACCTTGAAATAGACCTTCAAATTGTTTGGTACTGAATGTGACCACACCCACCAAGAATCATCATCCTACCAACAATTGACAAGGGCTATATAGCAATTTAATCCATTGACCTGGAATGACCCCGCATGAACCTTGAATGACCTTCAAATTTTTCGGCACGAATGTTGACCACACCCCTCAATGTTTCATCATCCTACCACATACTTCGTGGTTTGACCTTGGGGTGCCGCCACATGACCTTGAAATGGACCTTCAAATTTTTTGGCACTGAAATGCTGACCACACCCAGCCAGTTTCATCATCCTGCCACAATACCAAGTTTATAGCAATTTCATCCCATTTCTGACCGCATTTGACCTTGACTCCATGCCCACAATGCCCCACCTCCGAACTCATCCACCGTCCACTTGGGTGACATCTATGTGCGACGATTGGCACCCATACTTTGCTAGATCAAAAGAATTGTGTTTAGCAAGGCTTTATCTCTATTTTTGACCAATTTGACCCTATTTTTGACCATATTTTTGACTTTGACCATGCCACATGACCCACCTCCGACCTCATCCACCGTCTACTTGGGTAACATCTATGGTGGGTGAAGATGGACACCATACTTGCTTAGACCAAACTATATCGGTTTACAAGGCTTATTAACAATATATCCTATTTTTGACCAAATTGAGGGACCCTATTTTTGACCATACGTGACGTTTGACCTATGTCATATGACCCCTTTACATCCCAGCCACGCCTACTTGAGAATGCATCTAGTTGCGAAGATGGCACACACTTGCTTAATGCAAGAGATATTGCTTGGACGTGCACACACGCACGCACACACGCACGCAGGGCATTTTCTATCGTCCCCCTTTGCCAACTCAAGTTGGCGGGGGACCAATAAGTGAAAATTAAACGGTTTTCGTAAACAAGCTGTTTACGCTTTTCGCATACATATCTCTGTTCAATCGTATCTTCCTCGTGCGTGAACATTATGTTTTTCAAATAGAGGTCATAAGGTCATCTTTACCCAATTTCGCGATGCTTTCGGCTTAATCCAACAAGAAAGTACTGCCATCACCACCCAGTGACAACAATCGAACAACCCGTTGAACGCAACAATCATCCGCACTCGAACACTCACGTAGGCAGGCGCAAGCGCTAAAGTAGCAAAACAACGCGGTAATGCGCGGTGCTTCAACCTAAAAATAACTTCAATACGCAGCGCGTACTACCTGGGTTCAATTAAACGAATTAAACCCAGGCATCAACCAATGAATTGCTTACAATTTTCACAGCTGTTTAAGAATTGTAAATAGATATGGTGATAAATGTTTGGAGAGATGTTAATTATCAAAAAGTGTAAGGGAAAATGGCAGCATTTTGTGAAGAAATTCAAAACAAAACTGATGTAATTGGTCATAGTAGAACCAAACCAAAATCAAATTATTAAATATTGGAAGTAGCTATTGACCCAAGGATTGTCGCTAATGATTTTGGGGTTTTGGAATTGGGGAGGGGGCGTCTGCCCCTGCCTCCCGCCTCCCGCCTCCCCCCCCCACACTCGTTACGGGCCTGTCTAGTACTTTTGAGTTTCTAGACCAAATGAGGTGGTAAACTCCTGTTTTTCAATGTTTTAGAAAGGAAAGAAATTGATCATATCTATGGAAGCAGATGTTCAAATCAAATTGCAGCATTGTGAATGGGGAAGTAGCTCAAATTAAATACTCCAAATTGAATACTACTGCTATGCCACTCATTTCCGTTGACCTTGTCATATGCAATGCTGTTGAAAACAACAACAATGGGTGTATATCAGAGGTTGTATTGAGTCAATCCCACAATACACCAGTTATGGGTAATTTCACCTCAACAAGGTCATGTGATACCACAAATATCATATTCCTTTGCACATAAAACCCCAAATTTTACACTCATTTTAGCCCACAATGTGCTAGTACTTAGGGAATTTTTGGCATGATCATGAAATGTCTTGTTGTTCTTAAACTTCTTGAGCACTTTTTAAACTTAAGTATTGACTGACATATTTACGAGTACAATACAGTATAAACACATTGCAATGCATTCTGGGATTGATTCAAAACACCCCCTGGGTGTATATACATATTAATGGATTTATCGAAAGACTATAACACTATTAATAATATATGTGATGTACTACTCTACAAGCTTGATGGAATTTTCTAATTGCATTGTGTGTTTCTATTGAGACCATTTACCGGAAAAGAGACGGACAAGGGCGTAGATATGCTCAATCGAAACGGACCTCACTTGTTATTTTACCGGTAATCCACCAGCAAAATTTTCCTTCTCGAGGAGGAAGGAAAATAGCGGCGACATTTTAACCAGTAAACGCCACTTATAAACCACTCGTTTAAACTACATTGTGCATGCAACGAGGAACGGAAATTGATACTACCGCGTGATTACGATCGCCTATAGTGTGGGACGGCAAAGGCCAGGATTCGGTGGCCACATCTCGAGCATACGTACTCGCCTCATCGCCCCTTTGTACCTTCAAACCCTTCTCTGACATTCACAACATTCACCTGACCTATCAATTTGGCTCTGAAGTTCAACTGTTTAAAAGGTCAACCCACATGCTTTGCGTTGACCTCAGTGTACGACATTCAACCCTTTTGGTGGAGTCGATAAGTGTGTTCAGTCAAAAAATTGTTTGTTTGTGTGGCGTAACCCGACCGACCTAAAAAAAACCTGGGCGACTCAAATTTTTTAATATGCAAATCTGACTCGACTGAGACCGACCCTGATTTTTTGATTGTATTCCTTATACCGGTACGCAGCGCCAACTAAACATGACTGTTTTCTATCTTTTTGCTGGTAAAAGATTTACCAGTAAAATGCATGCTCTTCCATGAAACATGCTTTATATAGTTTAAATCTTTTTAACTCAGTAAATGATCTGGTTGGATCAACATTAATATATCAGATGTTTGATTTCATATTGGTTGGGTTTGGGTTTGTTTTTGTTATTTACTGTACTATACCCAGACAAAACAGTTTTTTATGAAACTTGTATACAATTAAATTATTAAGTAATGGATTAAATGGTTTAATTAGAATTACACCTAATATAAAATGTTGTTGTGACTCTGTTGACTTAGGTTGTCTCTCATCAGTTACATTAAAGGCCGACTCACTACAAATGAACAGGTTAATGCTAATTGACCCATAAATGAGAAGAAATTAATCTTTTTCTGGAATTACTGGCAATTTTGAATGGAATCCCCTTTGTTTTGAATGTCTCAAACCAACAGGACAGGCCAACTTACGTGCATAGATATACGATCCTCCACCTGTCCCCCTCCCAACCCCCACCTTCCCCCCTCCCCAACACCCCACTGTCCCCCTCCCAACATCCACCGCCCATTCCAACATCCACCGTAAACCTATCCCAACATCCACCGTCCCCAACACCCCACCCGAGCCCGTCTTCCCAACATCCCACATTTTCCCCTCCCCAGCACTTCCCCTGTCGCCCTTCCCAACACCCCAACTGGTCGCCCTCACCAACAACAACCCCCAACTGACTGCCCCCCCAAATGCCCAATTTCCCCCTTCTCCCCACACAACTTCTCCTACCCAACACTGTCCACCTGTCCCCCTCCACACACACCTGTCCCCCTCCCTCCACACCCACCTGTCCCTCTCTCAACCCGCCACTGTCCCCTCCCCAACACCCCACTCTCCCCAACACCCCACCTGCCTCCTCCCCAACACCCAGCTCCCCTTTCCCAACAGCCACAAACTGCCACCTGCCCCCCCACAATACCTCACCGTCCCCTCCCCAACACCCCCACCTTTCCTCCTCCCCAACACCCCACCCCTTCCCCCTCCCCAAATACCCAGCCTTCCCCCTCCCCAACACCCCACCTGCCAGTCCTCCCCAACAACCCCACCTTTCCCCTCCACAATACCCCACCTTCCTTCCCCCCACCAAACCCCACCTGTCCCTCCCAACATTCCACATGTCCCCCTCCCCAACACTACCTTTCCCCTCCCCACACCCCCTACCCACCCTCCCACCGACCCCTCCCCCCCATAAGCCCTTCCCAAACATCCCACCTCGAGCCCGTTCCCAACCCCCCACCTGTCCCCTTCCCAAAACACCCCACTGTCCCCTTCCCAACCCCCACTTGTCCCCTCCCCACACCCCACCTGTCACCCTCCAAACACCCCACTGTCCCCTCCACAACACCCCCACTTTCCCCAACACCCCACTTTTCCCCAACACCCATCTGTCCCCTCCCACACCCACATTCCCCTCCTCACACCCCCTCCCCAACACCCCACTTCCACTTCCAACACCCCACCTGCCCCCCCCAACACCCCACATTCCCCAATCTCCAACACCCCACCTGTTCACCTCCCCAACAAACACCTCCACCAACGTCCCTCCCCACACCTCCACCCGGCTCCCTCCCAATACCACACCTAATTTTTTCTTGCCCTCTTCCCCCAAGTCCCCGGTCATAAGGAAAATTAAAATTTATGGCAAAATCAGTGATTGGTGCCCAAAAAATCACAAAATTAGGACCACCCAGATTTGCAAGGGACATGAAGTTTGAGTTGGGCCATGCAGAATTGTTACTTTGGTGGCATTGTTATACTTTTCTTTAGAGTGGGTGAGGGATTTTTTTTACTATACTTTTGTTCCACCTCAATAGGCAAAAATTATTTGGCCCTTTTTGTTTATCGTGTGGTGAAAGTAATTCTGTTTTGACACTCGTGCCGTCTGCCACAAACGTGCGCTGTGCATAGATCATGCACTGCGTCTGCTGCGGTAGTGTTGCTTGAAGGTGTGCCATCATTATTCTACATCAATTTCAGTGTGAATGTCTTGCATATTTGGTGATAAACAAAGTATAGTGGGCCAAGTTCTTTTTTTCTTCATAGATATGTCCATGCCCCCCACACTCGATGTCTAATGGTTTCCCTACCAATCTATCAGTTTTCCAAACAGAAATCAAAAGGGGAAAAACCGAACCATAACAAAGTATGCCATATTACAATATCAAACTAAGGCAATCACTGGGAAGTTTTGTAGAGGAAATGTGACACACTTTCTACTTGAACTTAAAGGTGGGTGACCTTTAAGGTCCAAATTTTTCGTTGATGTTCCCCCCCCCCCCCTCATAGGAAGCATATCATCAAAGCAATCTCATTTCATATTTTGAGTTTAAAAATCGGTCCAGCGGCATTTGGATAGTATAGGCAAAACTGTGTATTAATGTGATCATAAATGTGGTATACTGCATTTTGAGACAATTCTCTTCATAATATCAAGAGAAAAAGTTTTTGGGCCTTAATTTCATTGGAGTAATGAGAAAAACATATTAACTTCATATAAATTAAATAAAAAAAATTAACAATACATCGCGTCGTTGCATGCATGTGTCGTCCGCCGTCGCGGTTTGTGAATGGACCAAGGTGACAAGAGGTCACCCAGGTCATGGTCCACGAGTCACCAACGTCAGGGGGTCACAATGTTACATGGGGTTACAAAGCTCACGAGGTCACCAAGGTCCATAACATCACAGGTCACATAAAGTCCCCGCCAAGTTCCACTGGGGTCACGACTGATGTCACCAAGTCCCATGGGTCAACCATAGGGCACCTGAGGTCCACCAGGGCACAGGAGGGTCACAAGGCACAATGAGGGTCACAAAAGGTCACATGGTGTTCCAAGGGTCACACTGGGGGTCACAAGGTCACAGGGTTACACAGGTCACATGGGGTTACAAAGATACACTGAGGTCACCAAAGTCACCATGGTCACATGGGAATCAACCGAGGTCACTGGTCAACATGGGGCACGCACGTGTTTGCATGGGTCACAAGGTCACAACATGAGGTCCCAGGTACATAAAGTTCACAGAGGTCCATGAGGTCAACAAGGCCATGAGGTCACAAAGGTCACATGGGTACCAAGGGCCATATGGGGTCCCCGAGGTCCATGGGGTCACCAAGGTATGCGTGGGGTCACAAAAGTCGCATGGGTCACAAGGTCACATGAGGTCACCCCACCCCGGCCCCCTCCGCCAATTCACCACCTCCCACGGCGCCCACCCACCCCTCCCCAACACACCCCACCCCCACCCTCGCCCCCTCCCCGATGCCCCCACCCCCACCCCAACCCCCCTCCCGGGCCCCCTCCCAACATCCTTGCTTCCCCTCACCCCAACACCGGCCTTGCTTCCAACACACCCCCCTCTGCCACCCTCACCGCAACACCACCATGCTACCGCTCCCTCCCCAAAACCCCAACCGCCCCCCTCCCCAACACCCACTCTGCCCCTCCCCAAACCCCACGTTGGCCCTCCCCCACCCCCCCCACTGCTTGCCCCCTCCCCACCATGCCCACACTTCTCCCCTCCCCAAACAACCCCACCCTCCCCCTCAACACCACACAACACCCCCCCATCGCCCACACACCACACTGCCCCCTCCCCAACACCCCACCCTTCCCCTCCCCAACACCCCCTCCCTAACCCCAAGGCCTTCACCCTCATTGATTCACCCACAAGATTGTATGACATAGTAGTTTTTTCATGTAGCAAACAAATTTTGTATATCCAAGAACTGTTTTTAGCGTACAGCAATTATGCCTATTTAATTAGCTCATTTCATATCTAAGCCGCACATATCAGGAATTTTCAAATGGCAAAAGAAGATGTGCACCACTGGGTTTTTTTCATCAGTGAGGAATTTTGCATATTCACTGTAACCGTTTCAAAAATAGAGCGATTACGCTGATATTTTGCAATAAATTAATTAGCCTCATTGCATATGTAATTTTGCCCGAAAATATGACCAACATCTAATCAGATCGAGAACTCTTAACACCCGCTTCCTTTCCATCAAGTTTCCCTCATTAATATGCCTTACTGGACTCCGATACGTGTACACAAACCTTGCCAGGAAAGTTTAACATTTGACGACAAGTTCACTGTAGGTCACCAGGTCCATGATGTCCCAACATGTTTTACGCGCCCCCATAACCGCTCTCCTCCTTTCCACCAAGTTCCATCATCGTAAGCCCTTTACAACCTCATATGCAATATAAATATTTAAGGGTGAACATTTTGACCACAGCTACACACACACAAAACCCAACAGATACACAGACTAGACCAGAGTAATCCCTATTGTGCCTTCTACAATGCTTGCATACGACAAAACTACAACTGATACCAAATTTCAATTTTGATTGATTAAAGTGTGAGGGGACAGGTGTCCAATCGGGTCAGCCCCCCTGAAAAACAAAACCTAACCAAACTGGAACACACATACATAGTGGATATGCACGCTCTCCTCACAAAATCCCCCTTCTTGCTTTTCAAATTCAAGCCCAGGGGATAAAATAGTAATTACAACAAGGTCTCTTCCAGGGAGGGCGGCCATGAAATCCAAATTTCAGACCGTCGCCATTGGTTTAACGAAAAAAAACACCGTAAAAGCGAATCTTGACGAAAAATTCTGATTTTTTTAATGTTTCAAGGAATATTTTCTTATTCTTCCAAAGACCGTTGGAGATGAAGATCAAATCCCTTGAGAGGTTTTCTTATTTTTTTTTTTTGTATAATAAACGAACGAGGACGAGGTCGTATGTGGTCATGGCAGCCCCATGATCGCCCACATCAATCACCCAAATTGGTTGTGGTTTGCACTCAGTACTGCTGTACATTTCTTTTGACATTTTTTGTAATTGCTATAAGAGATGAGCTTGGGCCACCCCCGCCTGGTCTCTTCTCCCCTGAAC
>JAMKCH010009883.1:0-99371 GCA_023653785.1 Ophioderma brevispina | reverse complement strand
TAATCATGTTATCTTACATGTAAGCTTACCACACAATGTTACATGATTGATTGAATGTTGCATGACATCATTCAAAGCTGGCCCAGCCGACCTTGCAAGTTGAGCTACGCTACGACGAATAAACGATTACTACGATTCAAAAATGCAAATTGATTGTGGTGAGTCACGGAGTGAGTAACACACCAGGTTCAAGTTGAGTGTGGCATTTACAGCATAACCGTTCGACAGTTTAAATGGAATACCCTAGAAAGCCAGCAGTTTTACTTATTCACAAAATATGGCATCAATCTCTCCTAGATTTTAAAAATCATTCTGTTGTTACCCATACTTGCGTCCCAACACGCAAACCCACCGAAATGAATACCGAAGTGAAAGGATAATTTTCTGACCTTTGACCTTCAAAACGTTCTAGTAATTTCTGATAATTTGTCATTTTCAGAGGTTTTTGTAGGTTGTTATAATCACTTTTATGCGATATATTTTGGGCAATGTAATATATGTTAATACTTAAAAATATGATGTGCATATCATTGAATAAATGGGGGTACTAAAATGTAAAAAATCGGAAAGCTTTAATATTTCCCCGGATTTCCCCTTAAATTTAAACACATCAAACTAAAATTTTTACTTTGGTAGCTTTATATCGCATATCTATTTTCTCTTGTAAAACATATATTTGAAGTCCAAAAAATGCTAAATTGTTTTTTTTTTTTTTTTTTTTTTTTTTTAAATAGAATTAAATTTTATGCTGTAACTGCTATAGTAAATAATTTTTGAAATTCATGAAACAAAAATTGGTAAGACATTTCTCAAAATAAAAGATGCAACCATTTACTAGCGAGACAGGTAGCAGTCGACAAAATGTGTGTCTTTGGTAGCGTAATCAACATTTTGATCTTTGACAAGAAATCGTAGTTTTCTCAGTTGATTCAATCAGTTTTAATTTTGGCACTGTTTATTAGTGGTTCACTAACGGCTGCGAGGCTCGAGTGAATGGAACCACAGATGGGTAAGACGATTATAGCTGAAGAATTGATTCAAAGTGATGTCAACATTTGTTTGACAATCCAACAACTTGTACCACCAAGCCAATCAAATAGGACTGGTTGTTGGACAGTAGCATAGCCATTTAATGGGGCATTTCGTGAGCCACACCTCGTTCTCTCCGAATTACCGTCAATTGAGGTTCAGATAATAAAAATCTCAACTTTATAGTACTTTTTTTGAGCTCAAAAAGTTTGAATTTTTTTATCATCTGAACCGTAAAGCCCTCGTAGTAGCGTAGCTTAGTCTTAGACCTAGTCTTAGTTAGTAATCCATGTGTACCTAAAAAATCTTACATCATGCAATTGGTTTGTATCTTAAAGAAAATGTGCAATGGCCTATGGGAACTGAGGAAACAAGCAATTGCTCATAACATAACAACAAAACCGCAAGATGGGGATCAACTCAAATTTTGTGAATAGCTTCGCCTTTTCTCAAACAAGGATATCTAGTGACACTTACTAAACAGAAGGGGCTGAATCATGAAATGCACCTTTAAATACTCTTTAACTTAACCCGGCGTACCGCAATTGTTTTTAGTTAGTTTTAGTAGTGAGGGCTAATGACCTTAGCCCTAGTCATGTTGATTTTGAGCCCTGCCCAGGGGTTTCAGAAGACCGTGGGGAAGGGTAGGTTTGAAAAGGGTGGAAAATGGTATGTTACATATGTGGCCTACCGATATGGGTCACATGTTTCACGCAATGGTTCATTTTTCCACCGGCACTATACAGAGGGTCACTTTTTGAGGATCATAGCTACTCTGATAAATGGGTCAATTTTTCAATTTTTGGTCGCATTTTATTGAAAATGGGTCAATTTTTTCCGAATTTTCGCTAAATCACATGAAAATAATTGTTGCTTTCTGTCTTGTTTTGTGTGGAAAAGTTACTATTAAAATGAGCCGATTTTGCTAAGATTACTATGAAAATGGTGCGAAATTTCAAAGCCAACTATATAAATGGGTCGAAATTTCGGAACCAAAATATATAAATTGGTCATATGTGAGGTGATCAAGCAAAATGAGTCGGAGTCACAAATGATGATGGTGCGATATAGCCAAAACAAAGGAGAAAATGTCTTTTGTTTCCTATTGTTTTGGTCAACCCCACCCCCATTCAACTGATATATATTTGATATTGGTCAATTTAAATGGGGGTTTCAGCAAAAATGTAGCTTTTTAATGGGGCATACAGTTACATGAACAAAGTAAAAATTGAAAACGGACGACTTCAGACTCCTTTGCTTGATAACATCACATATTTTGTACAATCTCGCGTCACTATAAAATAAGCATGGGTTTGATTTTTTTTACACGGGGGACAGCTTGGCCGGAAAAATGGATGTCCCGGGATGATAGTCTTATTTCCCATATATTTCCCACCATTTTTTATGTATTTCTTTATCTGAAAATTCAAGATTTCCCTCCAAATGGTTAAATTTCCCAGGAAGGAGCTTCCTAGATTCCCCACTTTTTCCCACCATGCCGGTGGACGTACACCCGGGGCAAAAGATTACAAAAATCAGCCTATTTTTACTTGTGTCTTTGAAGCATGAATTTGATCAATATAGTAGCAGGAAAATTTCATTTTTCTTTTTCATGTTTTATTATTGTGTATTCATCTTCCTCGAGTCAGTGACGTCAGACGGGCATTCTCGCGTGCAAGTGCCAGCTGTAAACATGCGTGTGTGTACGCTAGCACTTTCAATCAACCCTCGGGTTAAAATGCCGTGACCACCGAATATTGCACTGATGTCACTGACTCGAGAAAGATAAATGCACTGATTCCCCCTTAGATATCAAAAGTTACATACAAAATAAAGTAATATTTAATAAAAAATGAGGATACCATAACACTGTACAATAAGATTTAGAATTTGACATTTTTAAAATGAACAGTGCAATCTGAGATTTTACCCCATTATGACCTTATTTTTGGTTAAATGTCATTAAACTGTGGCTGCTGTGGCTGTGTGTTTGAAGGCACATGTGGTTCACTTCAGTGGTCCAAAGGTTGTGAGTTTGAGCCCCACTGTAGCCAATGTGTTTTGCCTGTAAGTAAGGTGCTTTACCTCAATTACTCCTCTCTACCCAGGTGTATTTGGGTACCTGCATTATTCAATGTTGGGAAGGTAAGAGACTTCTACTGCAACATTATATGGTGGAGTCTGGCCCAATCGCTTCAAAAGAGAGATGGGCACTCCATTCCTGTAAACTTGCACAGGTCCGTCCCCTTTACCTTTTTTTTTTTTTTTGTTAAACTATAATCCATAGATAGGGTACTCTGTAAATGTTTTCACCACTGGGACTGAACAAAACCATTGGTATACATTTTAACACAATCAGAAGTGACCTGTATAATTATTTGTCCCTTTTCAAATACCGGTACTCTTAAAGACAAATTTTCCCCAGAGGATTTTAGTGGATTTTGGATCTATGGTACATTCTGCTCAATGCTTATGTTTCCAGACAAAAGTCATGTTATGACTAGGTACTCCATTGCCAATTATGCACAATAGCTAACTTTGGTCTTTTTTAATTAATACTATAGTGTGTTTTCATTTCTTATGTCATAATTAAATTGTTATTATTTGTGTTTCTCATTGTTTCTTTGTTCTCATTAGTGTACATCACAAAAAGACTATGCTGTGTACATGGTTCCAAGCCCAAAGGAAGAAAATGGTGAAGAAGATGAAACAGAAGAAGGACAACAAGGTCAAGAAGCATCTCCACAGAAATTAGAAGATGTTAGTGAGCACTGGGTCGCTGAACATGCAAGACAGGTAACTTGAACTATTGTAGTGATTAGAGAATAACCGATGTGATCGGTATTTTTGAAATCGGGACGATTATGACCATATTGGTATCTGATCGGTATCGGCAAAATTCTCATTTTTACCGATTTTCTATACCGATTAAATTAATATAAAGAGGTCCAAACTTGAATTAAAATTGTTCCAAACGGATGGCCAAACGGTGAAAATGATAAAAACGGTATGTTGTTCCTGACTTACTATTTCACTGTTTTAGTGGTTTACCTATATCGATCCACTACTTTCTGGCAGCTTCTGGCTGTCGTAAACGGCGATGATAATGCAAAAAAAAAATACACAGAAAAAATCGGAATCGGACTGAATCGGAATTTTGAAATTTTAAAATCTGTAATCGCTATAACAGATGTTAGGGTACTCGTTTAGACACTAGTAGTAATCCAGTCTAGGGGTCTACTTGGGTAAAATTTGACACTTGTGAGTTGTGACACTCTGACCCAGCCGTTCTTATCTTGTGATACTTGCAACACAGCTGTTTTTATCAAATGACATTTTGACACTTGGTTTCTTATCCAGTTAGCGCCATTCATTTTGCAACACGACGACAGCCATAGATATTTTATCAACCCATAGACTTGTCAGTTTTGTGCTATAAGTCATGGAATAGAACTTTTTTGTGTTGCCTGCCTTAGCAGGAAAGACACATACGGTACCGTAGGGATCACTTTGTCTACTGTTGTTGTTGGTTGTACTTGAAGTTGTAGTCTGCTGATGATGTTGTTGTCTTTTGTGAAAAAGGGTTACCATTTGCTGTAATATCCACATTTCAACCAAGTTTGAGTCATAGGTGCAACATGGGATCCCTCATTTGTTGATGAGGTCAAAGGTCACATACCAAGGTCAAAGGTCACATACCAAGGTCAAAGGTCACATACCAAGGTCAAAGGTCATGTGAGGTTAAGTTGTAAGATAGGCTAAAAATGTAAAATTTACCTCTATTGAAAAACTTCAATTGGAACCAAACTTAGTATGGATATTACATAGAAATCCTCATTTGTTTATAAGGTCAAAGGTCACATATCAAGGTCAAAGATCATGTGAGGTCAAGTTGTAAGACCTACCATTCACAAACCACGATGGTAGGTGACATAGCGGTCCAAGTAATGCAGTGAATTTTTTTGTATGTACCAAAAGGTAATATTTTCCAAATATCTGAAAGAGTTTACACTTATTTTCTTAGAAAATGGGAACTGAACTGAAATTTTCCTTTGGGGTCACTGCATTCAGAGAGTGTTTTTATTACAATTTATTTTGAATAATAATAAAAACTTTTAAAAAATGGAAAATGAATAAAAGCACTAAAATTTAGCAAAATAATGAGTTTGCATTTCACTTTTGTGTTTTAAACTACATTTCTGCAGGACAAAATGTTATAAATTCTCAAAATGATCATGTGTGCAGTTTTGAAAAGGATTTGACTGAAATCACTTTGTTAAACACATTTCCTATTTTACTTGAATGTGAATAATGTAGGGATAAATTCATATAATTTAAATTTTGATGATCTGTGTTCTTATCTAGGTTACCCGTATGCTCCCTGGAGGTTTGTCAGTCATTGGCATCTACGCTGTCGCTCCTGCTGATGTCATGAAGAATGCACAAGCCAAGCTTAGACAAGTACTCTTTGCCACATATAAGGCGCTCAAAAAGCGAGATGTGTTTGCCAGAAAAAAAGATGTGGAGTCATTAGACTGGACAGTTCTGCAAATAGATTCAACAGCTAGGAAGTATCCTTGCGTGTTTTGGGTGTACATGACAAGTATAAACACCTGTGTTTCCAACAAAACAATTGTTTAGGTGCGGCACCAGAACAAAAAAGCAGCCCAATTGTTATGTTAACCTTTGGTTTCTCAAATTCTATGGGACAAAAAACACTGCTACGTACCCATGGCACCTGCCGTAAATGTCACTTTGGGAGCACTTTTTGAAAGTAGCCCAATTTGGCAGGTAAATTGTGGTGTTGGCAACACTGATAAGCATAAGTTATTTTGATATAATTTACAGTGAAAGCATTTGAATAGCCTGAACAAGGGGGAGGGAGGGAGGGAGGGTGGGAGGGTAGGAGGAGGGAGGGAGGGGAGGGGGGGGGAGGGGGAGGGGTAAGGGAGGGGTGGGGTAGGGGAGTGGTAGGGGAGGGGTAGGGGAGGGGAGGGGAGGGGAGGGGGGGGAAGGGGAGGGGTGGAGGGGGGAGGGGGAGGGGGAGGGGAGCGGGAGAAGGGGAGGGGAAAAAAGGTGGGGAGGGGGAGGGGAGGGGAGGGAGGGGAGGGGGGGGAGGGGGAGGGGGAGGGGGAGGGGGGGGAGGGGGAGGGGAGGGGAGGGGACTTTGTACAGGCCCCTAAAATTATTTACTTTGTGAGAGCATTAATCTTACAGGGAGGGGAGGGGGGAGGGAGGGAGGGAGGGAAGGGGACTTTGGGGAGGGGTAGGGCGAGGGGGAGGATGTAGGGGTTTAGGGGAGGGGGGGAGGCAGGTTAGGGGTAGGGGGGGGGAGGGGGAGGGGAGGGGATGGGGAGGGGGAGGGGAGGACTCTGGACAGGCCCAGAATTATTACATTGTAAGTTCATAATGTTAAAAGAGTGTTCTTGATCAATCTATTCCTTAATGACTTATAACCATAGAATAACATGCAGGACCATAGATGTTGCTGAGCAAAGGAAATCATTTATCATTATATATTCATTATGGTCACCTTCAGTTTAAACAATATTTAGTTATGAATAAAGGAATTGTATTGATGTATTCTACAGTGGGATTAATAATTACTTGAACAGGAGATACGAACACCTCATGTAGGCGCAACAAGCTCCGCGGCGGTTCGGCGCATTCTTGGACCAAATTACGCATCGCGAAACAGCTGCGATGTTCCTCCTGGCTCACGCAGTCCACGCTCGCGTGTGTTCGATTCTGTGCAACAAATTATTAATCAGACTGTAGTCTTCAGCTTGAGATTTGGCATATTCTTTCATTTTAACAATGCACACTGTTATTATTTTGAAATCTAATTTGAGCATGTCAAAAAAAGAAGAAAGATGAAAGGAGAGAAAGGTATAGATAGAACAGGAACGGAAAAGGAGAAAGACAGAGCTTCCTACCTCCCTCCTCCTGTCACTCCCTCCCTCTCCCTCCCGACTGGACATCCAGCCAACCAAACTGATGTTGAAGTTAACATGAAGCAAGATTGACCAAAAATCTAATTTCACTTGGCAACATTGCTTGAAGGGCTGAGATAGTTTCGCAAAAGATTGTAGTCAGGCCTGTTCATGGGTGGGGTGTGCGTCCGCCCCACAAAATTCCACATAAAGGGCCACTTTTGCTGAAATTTTTGATAAAAAGGTCCAAAATTTAGAGAAATTGTGACAAGAAAGTGATGAGACATTAAAAAAGTCCAAAAACAAACCATTTGGGGGGGGGGGGGTAGGTCTGCTTTAACTACTTTTTCAAGGTCCTCCCACACCCCCCAAACTCAATCCTCATCTGGCCTGATTGTAGTGTTGTCAAAGATTCTAAAAACGAGGATCACAAGTTTTTAACTTTTTGTCATTCTTTCTTATCATAGAGTACAGCAAGACCAGCAGAATGGAAGTACCAGAGCTTTGTGAGCAAATGGCCATATTTACAATGCCGAGTTCATGTCGATATTACAGTCCCACTAACTAATCAAGCCAAAAACTGCAGCCAATATAGCAAACAGTTGGCAGTAAGTACTATATGGGTCCACACCCCTAAATAATGCATCTAGCTGCTGATGTCAGACAAAATTTGCCTGTTGAAATAGGACCAGTAGGTCTGGTCAGAATTTGTGTGTTTGGCTGAAACTGTGAGCTAATCATAAACCAAATAGAGACTGGCCAGTGCCCAAGAAAAACACTGCTTGCTTGCTTTGATAACATTTTTGTACCATTTTATATGCAGGAACCATTTGACAATAGGCTAGGGAATAGGCTGGGCACCATTCAATGCCGAAAAATTTTAAGGTCATGTCAAGGTCGTGCAGGGTCATCCAAGGTCAAATCACTATGCATGGTTGTATGGTCATGAAACCTGGAGGGTTCAGTCAACATTGGATGCCAATTTTTTTAAGGTCATTTCTCGGGTCATCTAAGTCAAATCACTCACTGCAAATGGGTGTATGGTTATGAAACTTGGTGGGTGTGGTCAACATTCAGTGCTGAAAATGTTGAAGGTCATTTCAAGGTCATGTGGGGACATCCAAGGTCAAATAACTACAAATGATTGTATGGTCATGAAACTTGGTTGGTGTGGTCAACATTTGATACCAGAATTTTTCAAGCTCATCTGGGGTCATCCAAGGTTTTGAAACTGCTATGGTAGGAGCCTCTCTGGTTTCCATCACAATCCTCCCTGTGATTTTTAAGTTATGCTATGTTTCCTCCTTTTACTACTGCGACAAGCAGGGGACCTTAGTGGTTCAAGAACCACCTTGTTGTGTTTGCATGAGTGAGATGATGGTGAACCGCCTAGAAAGTGTGGGGGTTGATGTAACCATTAACTTCCTATTTGAGAAAATGACATATTTTAGGCTGCCTTATGCATAAACATATAAGAGATGGATTTAATGGTGTGAATCCACACAGACTCTTGAATTCTGTACAGAGAAAACTCAGCCTTTATATAGGCAGTTACAGCTGTATTAAGTTTAATTTACTCTGACCAAACCAGAATAAAACAATGGTTCAGATGATATATACAAAAATTAAACTTTATTTAGATAATTCAGGGGACAAAGCTGAGGATCCCGGAATGCTCATTATCATATAAAATGTTTTTACTTGTACAAGCTCTGTTTAAAACGTTTACTGTAAGATTGCTCAAAGGAAATACGTATTTACTTTTACAGACAACTTTGACGCCATTTGTAGACATAATATACAACTCTACAGCTGTCATCAATGGGCAACTTAAGAATTTACAAGACGCTTTGGAAGTTCAACAAACTAAGGTATGTGTTGCCAGGGACAGAGTTAGGCCAGGGATCGTAAATAAATCGGGATAGGACACTCAATCAAGAAAGTGGAGACATACTGCATGAAATCAGTGACTAATGGATCACCATCATATATATGCGGTGCTGTGAAATGTTATATACGTCATCCCTGGTCAACTACGTCATTGTAAGACGTACTGCTTCATCTGCATGAATTTGGGGACTTATCGAAATTGCCCCTGGCTGGCGCTATCACTATCAAAATCGTTTATGGGCATTTGTACACAGTTTCACCCACCTGGTTAGGCCACCAATGCCTTACAGTTTTTTATTTGATTTGATTTATTTGGACAATGTCCTGGATATCCCAAGAAAGCCTTTTTTTATGTCGGGCATATCGTGGCATTAACAGCTGTAATCAAGGAGATTACGCTGACAACTGGGCACCACAGGTAGCATGCCGGGGTTTACAGGACAGTCCATTGTTCTCCGACAACAGGGAATTATACCCTTTCGGAATAGACTGTATAGCGAGGTCCTTGTCATGGATCATCTGCCCCGCGTCTTTCAGATGCAACCATGGGGAGAGCGGATAATTGATTTTTTCATGGTCCTACTGAGATTTGAACCTAGACCTTCCTGTAGGAGGAGCGTGGCACAGTGGTTAAAGTCTTCCTTTACAGGAAGCTTATTTCCATTGATTCAACGGGATGGAATTGGGGCCTCCTCTTTTTGAAACTGACTGTGATATGCATACACAGATATATGGCTCTCAGTACATAGGACCAATGACTTAATGTCCCCTCCAAAGGAGGGGATATTATCAAATTCTACATTTAATCATTAGATCATATACATATTTAATCCAGATTTAAGAACCCGATTAAATCCTGCCTGGAATAGAACCAGGGACCTCCAGCACCAAAGGCTAATGCTCAAACCAGTAGGTCACACTCTCCATGCCTTGCTGATTGATTTCTGTCAATGAGACAGGGAGGGGTACTCAACACAAATGACCAGATGGGGATATGCTGCAAATATGGGTCTCATTTTCAGCCTTCTGGTATATCAATGGCCTTTTTTTCTTACCAATTTTGGTAAGAAATGTTGTTTTTCAAAATTTTCTCCAATTAGTTCAATTTCTCATCTGAAGCCAGATTTTCATAAAGTTGTTGGTCCAAATTTTCAAGTTTTCTTCAGTTTCTTCAATCTGAAGCCAGCATGGTTCATCCCTTGTCCCAAATGCAGTTTTCTGTGTTCAATTAAAGGTGCAATACGAGGAGATTTTCACATATCAGGTGCCCTAAAAAATTCAAAAGGCATGATTTTTGGCCCGATGTAAAGCTTTCCATCAATAATATCCATATCTGAAAGGATTAAGCTAAAAAATGGTTCTTGTTACAAAAATAGTTGACATTTCTAATTTCATAACACAAATCCGACGGCGACTTTTATCGCCCCTACGCCGTGGTCGGCGCACTCACCATCCGCCATGAACTGGGGGGGGGGGCATCTTTTCGGTTTCTCGTTATACACCGCAAACACCGGGTTTACTTACGTTATACGTGTTACCACAAAAAAAAGCGCGATAAGTTTGATCAGTTCTGACGGCAAAAACCAACACTAGTTCACTGTTATCCATTTGTTATAGCATCATGGGCGGCTCAGGAAAAAAATTTAAATTTTCTTGGCTGCACAAATAGCGATAAAAAGTTACAAAAATGGAAACGAACTGCGTGCGAATCACGCGCAAGGACACAAAGAAACATTATCGTATCCATTTCATTCCTAAATACCACATTTAACTCGCCGGTCATTTTCACCTGTACTGATAGTCCAGGCGTAGCCACATTCCATGCACAACGAGACTAATTTTGTTGCAGATCTCCGAAATCGATCACATGGTGCAGGAATTTTCTTTCTAAAACCCCAACAACCCGCATCGGAAATGTCAACGTTGTTCAGCAAATACATCGTCTTTGGTAAATATTCAAAGTTTTTCAACGTACACTTACTATATCCACATTCATTTTCCTTTATTTTTCTGGATGTTTGAATTTTACAAAAATTATTTGCTTCCACCGGCTGTTATTACCATTTTTAACACTCATGCTATCTACCATAAGCGTTCAATTTCTCAGTCACCAAAGTGGGGCGGATAACCTTCAATTTTTACAACACATAGACACTTGCCCTTAATTCCGTGTAGGAGAGGCCAGTCCCTGACATAGCCTTTCCATAAACCATGAAAAAAAAACGGTGAAATTTGTTAAACATTGCAAAAAAGGTAGGCTGTAAATTCTTATTCTCATTATTATGCTTTTATTTCGTTCGTAAGCAATCTTCGTGCGTGTGTGTACCTGTGTCATGTGTGTTTGTTGGCCGGGATGCCCCCCAATAATGGCGGCGACGTAGGGTGTCCTTCGAGCTTCCCCGTCGGATTCGTGTTATATGAGCAAAATGAATTCAGCCTATTTTTTTTACATTGAAATCTAAGAAAATCAAAATACCTTTTTCTCTCTCTTTTAACGACATTTCAGTAACGCAAATACAGGGTAAAGAATCTATTGGGTGTCTCTCATATGAAATTACTATTATGACACAATAATTTGGGTGCCTCAAATCTCCTCGTTGCACCTTTAAGAGTTCATGTAAGCATTTCATTGTCTTCCATTGGAGGTGGTTATTTGAAGAGGTATTCAGTTGATTGGTTCATTTTTTTCAGTTTTCAGTTGAATTACAATCGCGCCAATAAAATTGGAACACTGACAATATTTGTTTCAACATATTCTGCGTGGAGCAGAAATTATTGTAGTTTGAATTAAATTTTGGACAAATTGGCAGGAAACTGAATGACCTAAAAAGGAGCCGACAATGTAATTGGAAAGACCTTATGTCAGCATGATTTGTGTGCATGTCTGTGTGTGTGTCAAACATATATATGCCTTTTGGTTGACACTTTTTAAAGGTGCATTTTGTGATTCCACCACCTTCTGTTTTATTCATCGTTCACTAGATATCCTTGAGATAAGCTTATTCACAAAATTTGAGTTAAGCTTATTCACAAAATTTGAGTTGATCCCGATCTTGCGGTTTTGTGTTATGAATAATTGTTTGTTTCCCACGGTCCCATAGGCCACTGTGCTGTTATTTCCGTCTGTTTAAAAATACAAAGTTGCGAATTTCTTACAGATACGGCCAAATTTGCACGTAAGATTAGGTACACGTGGATTACTAAGGCTAATGGTTCAGATGATATCATAATCTCAACTTTTTTAGGTAAGTCGGGGGGACGAGCTTGTGGATCACGAAATGCCCCTTTCACCCCTGGGTTTGAAAAGCAGAAGGGGGATTTTGCGATAACGCGCATGTCCGTATGTATGTATGCTCCGGTTAGGTTTTGGTTTTAAGGTCTTCTTCGAAAAGTTAGAAGTCCGATTGAAACCAGACTTGGGGTTGAGGTGCAATAGGGCTTCCTTCATATGTGGATGATGTCAAAGGTCATTGACCAAGGCCAAAAGTCATCTGAGGTCATGTTCCATACTGCCAGCTTGCGGGTTATCACGCAAGTTCACTGCTGTATTTTTTCAACTTAATGTACTTGTAGTGCAATGATGTTCAAGTCATACTTGGTATGCTTATTACATGAGACAAGGTTGTGCGTCGGTAGTGGTTTCCGAGCGGTCAACTGGGTTTCCATACCAAATAAACATGCTCGACGAAAAGCGAGTTTGATTATTTGGCAATTAGTTTTATTTACTACCTCACCATCTCATTCTTGAGCCCAAAATATAGTCGGCGTAGACTTTACCATCAGACCTAAACATACGGTCTGATGTACTCACAAACTGGGCTGGACTGATTCTTCACAAAAATCTGCTTTTATATAAATCAAACTTCATAATCTTCCCTTCACATTATTTTTAAACCAATCAGAAAGATACTTCTCATAAAGTTCCGGACTTTCCTAGCCAATCAGAAAACAATCCCCAAAATGACTAAAAGTCTTGAAAGTGTGGGTGCGTCCCAGAGAGATAGTTGGGAGGATGCTTGTGACACTTTTGTAAAGTTTAATGATTTATTATACACAATTTGACAAGTTATTTCTCTTCAAATTAATTATCACCCAAATCTACTGCCCACTGGTATACAAGAACTCCAAAAGAGCGGTGAAGGTAATTAAATCCAGCAATTCGGTCAACAGGCGACCACTTCTGACAGGCAACACAATTTTGTTTATGCGCTTGCGCATTATCAATTAAGCTGCTAAAGACGAGCGCGTGTGGCTCAGCTTTTAAAAACTCCACGCGAGTTCGATCTTCACACGCTTTTCCGCCAAAGTCTCTGGCTTTGTAACCGCCCTACTTCATGCTTGAGCGTGCATTGATTGTATGTAAACAATAACATACCGCATCTATTCAAGTTCCATTATCGTGACTTTTCGATTTGAGCTTCACAAATTAGAGGAGAATGGTTTGCATTTGGACTATTTAATGTCATCTGATTTAGATAAGAGTTTATAAGGCATATTTATAATATTTAGAAGATTGAGGCATGTAACAAAATCATGGTATCTGGTGTGATCATTCAAACTACTAGTAGGCAGTTGGAGATATATGGTGTTGTAGTTTTGTGGAATGTCAGAGTCCACTGGGGTTCAATTGAGTCCGAGTACAGCAGGTCTGAGTCTGCGGCGCGGCGAAGTCCGAGTCCAAGGCATGGGGCCCTGAGGTTCTAGTCCATGGGACCCGAGTCAGAGTCCACCGAGCATTGAGTCCAAGTCTGAGTGACTCGACTCGCCAATTGAGTCCTACGAGTCCTGCTGTTGTTCTAAACTCCAAATCATAGTGCGTCACGCCCCGCGTCAAATCTGGCAACCTATTGCGTCAACATCGTGTCATACAGGCTTCAGAAGAACACTGAGCGAAATGTTCCAGACAACCAGAGTAATGTTCACAAAGGAAATGTAAGACCGAAAAGAATACAGTGGGGCTATCTACCAGGGCACCAATCCGCACAATGTCATTGGTACTTCCAAGATCCATATGTTTTTGAAGTGCTTGGACTGTCCTTCACGATGCACATTTTCATGCCATTACAGCATGAATTGTTGCGACAAATCAAATCTATCGCGTAAGTGCGTGCCCGTCAGTGCGTAATGGATCGCGCGTTATTACTTGACACTGTGTGATGCAATAGAAACGGCGATAGAAGCGGGTTTTTCCTATCCGCCACCGACATATTTTGATCTCAAGTTTGAGGGGGCTTCACTGTGCGCGTTGGTGTGTCACCCTAAACGGCACGCGCTATGCCTTTCCCTTGCCAACAACGCACGTTAATAAAGGCAGCACAATCGAAATGCTAAAGCGAAGCAGAGTCACGTCATTAACAGGTTGCGGATCCAGGGAGGGGGCCGCCGCCTCCCGTTACTTCTGCAAATCTTTGCAACATCGCCCTTTTAGCTAATTTTGGACGAAGTTTACAGCTTTCAGCCCCTGTAAATTTTTGACGTTTTTCAAATCCTCGATCCGCCCCTGATTACACCGAACAAGTATACGCTGTGGGCTGTACAGTGTGCAGTAACACGATACTCCTATGTATTTAAACACCATGTCAAGCCCTGGCCACAGACTGCTCGTGTAGATAGCCCCAGTATGATTGTGAGCTATAGGGACATTTTTGAAGAAACATGTATTATCATGGGTATATGTACTACTTTGAACTAGTAAGTATCCTATTTATACACGATCACGACAATACACAATACGTGATCATCAAATCATCAGTGCATTCAAGACCTAGCCCAGGGCCTCGCAATGGGTGACGGGCTAAATATACTAGTCCAGTCGCTGTAACAAAACATCCACTCCGCTACTTTCCACTCTTCCCATGCAAACAACACTTGTGAGGTCTGCTGACCGAAGAGATGAAGGCAACGTCAAATTTGAAACTAAAATCCCCTAACATATTTCAAATTCAAGTGCCTTTTTTCTCAAAATTTCTCTCCCACATTTTTTGTTGGATGAGAAAAGTTGCTCAAAATTAGCGTTTCAGTCTATATGCTAAAAGGTGTAGAGGTCTGTTTGGTAGCTTAATGTAATTGATTGGCAAGTGAGTCGATTTAGCGGATATTTCGCCATGGTCTAACGTAGATTTCGCAACCTCAAATCCCACTTCAGTACCGAACATTAACTGACCTTCACCGCCTGTCCAAAAGAATATTCCAAGAACTAGGATCACTGGTATGTCTTTGGTGGGTGATACTAGGAAATCATTACTCTTTGATGTCAGTAACTTTTAATTATATTGGAATTCAACAAACATCTCTTGATTGTGGAACTGAACTTTTCCCTTACTTGTTTACAACAACCAGTATTATAATATAACGAGCTATGTCACACAAGGTCTGATATGGGGTCACAGATAGGAGGTCAAAGGTCATTCAGGATCACGTGGGGTCATTCTATAATTGCCTTTATGTTCTACCTTTTTTTTTTAACAACCACTTTTTTTTCAACTTTAGCTTTTTAGTGCGTGTGGTTCAAGTTCCTACTCGGTAATCGTTATACCTTGAGAAAGGTCTGATGTGGGTACATATGGAGGTCAAAGGTCATTCGGCTCACGTAGAGTCCACATCAAGAGTCATTATAAGATTGGGCGCTAATAACCTATTGTTGACCACATAATCTGACAACCGCTGTCCCTATTTTTTTTAATAATATTTTCTATTTGACCGTATTTTTAATCATTATTTATTTTCTTTAATTCAAGCGAAAAGAAGGAAAGAGGGAGGAGGAGGGACTAGCAGTGCAGAAGGGTCAACATATTCTGTGGAATTATTACTCAAATGTCAGTTTAACACAAATGGTCATAGAGGCTATCATGCCCTATTGGTTTTAACATTTCACCACTGAATGGATAGTAACCTTGCAGAAATCCATAAGCTTACTCTATACTTTTACTACAAATCATTGTCCTGCATGTTTACCACCACTTCACATGCCTTTCGGCTACCAATGGCAGAGGAGATAAGCAAGTGCAGTGGCCCTGCCCCATGTACATGGTGCAATACATAGCAATGCCTATGTCCACAACAAGCCACAGTCTCAGAAAGCTATACAAGTGAGTAGTCACTATACATGTATTTTAGTACCAGGGGCGGGCGCCAGTGTAAAATCCTAGGAGGGGCGTAACATCATAGGGGGGCGAAACAGTACAAAATGACTCATTTTTATGGTAACAACCCCTAATTTTTGCGCAAAACACTGTGTTCCGAATTTTGAAATCTCAGGGGGCGGCAGCCCCCCCTAGCCCACCCCCCTAGGTGCCGCCCCTGGGTTTAGTACACTACTATTGTCTTTGGGGTCCAAACTGTTGCTTGAAAATTTACAGGATACAAATGATGGCATACACTTTGAAAAATGTCGACCAGCCGTGATTGCCAAATACTATGTTGGCAAGATTCACTAATGTGCTGGTTTTGTAAAACTTGCAATAATGATCCCCCTTTGGAGTATGTAGGCTTCACAACATCACCACTCTGATCTATAACTGCATGAGTCATAGAATGTTCTGACCCACAGAGTTGTCAAATGAAAGCTTTCCAACTAATGTGTTCTGAGTATCATACTGCCTGGTGGTAGCGAATCCGGTTGTACTTCTGATATGAAGTGCTGATTTTTTATTACAATAGTTGAATAATGGATGATTTGTATATTACCTACACAGGGATGTAGCACAGGGGGCGGGTGGTGTGGGCGGCAGAGCCCACCACTCAGTTTCAGAGCCTACCACTAAACATCAATTTTGACTCTAGACCCACCACCTCCAAAGACAAAGAACTGCCAGCAATTTAATAGTTTATAGCAAATATTGATAAAATCTTTAGACATGAATGTCATTTTTTCATAAATAACACCCACCACGAAAAAGGTGCTTAGCTACAACCCTTGCACCTACATTTGTAATGGTGGACGCATTCATACAGTAGTTTTGCTGGTTCGCTTCAGGAATGGCATCCGGCCGTTAAAAACCGCTTCCAGCATCCTCATGAAGCAAATAAAAAGGCACCAACCAGCCCTAAGGTTGGGGTGGGGTTTTCATTTCAACCTACCTACCATAAGAAGAAAAGTTAAGGAATCACCCCCTTGCCGCTCAACAGCGTTGCTTGCATCATGACGGCCTAAAACCTGACGAGCGCATCGGAGTGAGGGTATGGCAGTCTGAATATAGGGAGCATGAGAGGGAAGGGTGTAGAGATATGCGAAGAGTTAGGAAAGGACGGTTGATGTGTGTGGTGGTCAGTAAGTGAGGTGGAGAGGGAGGGGCTAGGATGGTGGGAGTTGGGGGAAAGGAATATAATTTGTGGTTGGCAGAAAATAAGGACGATTGGGGGAGTGGGAGTATTGTTTAAGGAGGAACTGTGTGAAAAGGTATTGTAGTTAGAGGAGTAAGTGATAGGGTGATGACGGTAGTAATGGCTTTTATGGGGAGGTAGTGAGGCTCATTTGCGGCTACGCTCCGCAGAGCGGTAGAAAGCAAGAAGAGCTGTTTGGTGAGCATGGTTTGGTGTGTTATGATGAATGGCAGGGGAAATGGGGCCCATTGCAAGTGTGGTTGAATTAGTTCTCTGTGTTGGTGATTTCACTGACTGTGGGAAAGGGATCGATGGGTTTTGGGGGGGTTCACGGAGGGGACGGGTTTGGGGAGAGAAACCTGGAAGGAAGGTTGCTGTTAGAGTTTTGTGATAGAAGAGATGTGCATAGCGAATACGGGTTTAGAAAGAGTACAAAAGAAAGTGGACCTTTAGTTCAGGAGGAAACGAGTCAGAGATTGATTTTTGTGCTTGTGGGTAGGAGAGGAGAATATTTTTTGAGAATGTTAAGGGTAATTCCCTGAATTACAAACAGAGCTTTGGTGGTTTGCCGATGTGGGACCAGTGAAGGGTAAAAAGGGTGAGGGAGGTAGTGCATGTGAGGAGGAAAGTATGGAAGCTTTGAAAGAAGAAGAGACAAGAATGAATTTTGAGATGAAGTGGGCGAGCTTTGGGGATGTTGTCCGATCTGTGGGTTGTTTTAAAAGGAAGAGGGGTGTATCAGGCGTGTGATGAAAGTGTGTGGGAAAAGAAAAGGGAGGTCCGAGATAGGAAGATACTGGTGTGGAATGATATAGGTGATGGATGCGAAATTAGGAAAAGAAGGAATTCGTATACGGAAATGAGGAGAAATGGTACGGACGAGAGAAGTGAGGTATAGATAGATTGAAACGAGCAAAGAAAAGTTGTTGCGAGGCTATGAAGGAGGTGCTAGAAGGGGTTGATTGGTTGCGGGAGAACCCAAACAAGGGTGTACAGTTGTGAGGCAATAAAAAGGAAGGAAAAGATGTTTAAGGGAAGATGGTTATTAGAGGAATGATGAAATTTGGAACTTCAGTGAGAAAGATAAGGCAGGGTCTGGCAAGAGCATATGGAGATCAATCATGAATATGAGAATGAAAGGGATCAGAGGGTGGAGGCTGATGTGGTGGACGGGCAGTTGAGAGAGTCAGTCCGGAAGAAGTGTGTAAATGCAATTCGAGAAATGAAAACAGGAAGGCCTGGACCCTCTAAGTGAGTGTTGGATGAATTATTGCGATTGGAGAATAGGATTGGTTTTAGTGAGGGATTTGGTCAAGGTGTTAGTGGAGGAGGAATGCCGGTGAGTGGGGCTGTGAGTGTGTTAGTTCAATTTTTAAGGAAAAAGGGGATGCAATGAGCTGTGGTGCGTATAGGGGTGTGAAGTTTTTGTAGCATGCATGCCAATGTGAGTAGGGTACTAGAGAACCGAATTTCGGAGGATAGTTAAAGTGGATGAGATGCCTGTTTGTTTTATTGTCCAGGGGAAGGGAAACGATAGAATGCAGTGTTCATTTTTAGGAGGATCAAGAGGAATATCGAGCAAAAGGGAAGAAGCTTTCATATGTTCTTTGTGACCTGGAGAAGGCCTTTGCTAGCATTACCGAGGAAAGTGATGGATTGGGGACAATGAGGAAGAAGGGCCTACCACCCCCCAGGAAAAGTGTGGTACGAGCGGTGATTGAGTCTGTTGGAAGGAGCAAAACAAGATTCAGAGTTATGGTCGCGGAGTTTGAGGTCGAAGTGGGGTGTGTCATCAGGGTTCTGTGCTTTCGCCGTTGGTGTTGCATTGTTGTTGATGTGGTTACGGAGAGTCAAAAGAAGGTTTATGAGTGAGATCTGTAGCTGTGATTTAGTTTTAATGTTGTGAAGACAATGAGTGTTTTAGGGGAGTTTGGAAGTGGAAGAAGGGCAGTTTAGAGACGGTCTGAAGGTAACCTTGGGAAGACTAAATTGATGGTTTGGGGAGGAGGGGGAGTTGTTTAGTGTAGTAAAGGCTGGACCCATTGGAATATGTGAAAAGGGTGAGGGCACATTCAGTGTGTGTGAGAATTGTGGAAATGATTCATGGATAATGCACAAGAGGAAGAAGTGACCCCAATTTTGGGCAAGGGACTCACTTTGTGTGGAGAAGATGCAAAAGGGAGTTTGAGGGATGAGAAGGAGGTGGCAAAAGTTGTTGTGTGAGTGGAAACATGAAGGAGTTCACTACCTAATGTGAACAGCCCTTATGCGGGTGGTGGATGTGAGGCGGCAGTGACAGCCAGAGTAAGGTATGGTGGGTGAAGTTTAGAGAATGTGGAGAGTTTTGTTACTTGGGAGAAATTTCCTTTTAGAAGATGAAAGGGATGGTGTATGGGAGTTGTGTGGGATCATGCTGCTGTGTGGGAGTGGGACGTGGTGCCTGAGTGACAATGAAATGGGGATTTTGAGAAGGGCAAGAGAGCAATGGTGAGAGCTATGTGTGGTGTGAAATTGATGGACTAGGAGAAGACTGAGGATGTTATGAGCAGATGTTTGTTTGGAAGAGCGGCGACCGCTGGGCGAAGGCGAATGGTGTAAGAATGGATGGGCACGTGCTGAGGAAGATGAGGAGCATGTTTTAAAAGGAATGGCTTTTGAGTTTGAGGTGGTGGTTTGAGGAAGAAGGGGCCCGACCAAGATGACATGGGAGAGCACGTGGAGGATTTAGAGTAGGCGGGTTTGGTTGAGGATTGTTTGATGCATTGAATCGGTGCCGAAGTGGAAGGAGGGAGTAGGGCGATTGCTACGAATGTGAGGTGAAATCCGCGCCACTCCCCGGGTGCGGGGACAAACCGGATTTAACACTTTGGTTTTATTGTACTACTACTCTACTATCTATCTGTCTAATCTGCCCTCTGTCCTGTCTGTCTGTCCTCCTGTCTCCTGGAGACACAAGTCATGACGCCTTTAAATTTGGTGGGGGGAGGGGGAACTGGGGCTGACAACTCCCGAACAAGTTTGCTTTCTAGGCTGCTACGAATTGCGAAAGCCGGTAATCCGAAGTCTGGTAATCTATCTAGTCACTCTTTAATTCACACCCTCTAGCGTGATATCAGATAGCTTGGGTCACAGGCATGCATTAAAGGGACAGGAGGAGATTTTTCTTAGGATATGAAATTCCCTCAAATTTCACTGGATCGGGTTGTAGACACCTACCGAGAACGTTGGAAGGGTTATTGGACAAATAGGTGCAAAAAATCCTCAACCCTTGTTTTGAACTTGCCTGCTATCGTATCGTTCACCCCTAAAAACCATGCTTTGACTTTTCTGTCGTTTCACACAGAAACTACATAAATGCATCATTCTTATTACTAAAGAAACGGCGTATTCTCTAATTCCTTCAGTTGTGATCTAATATGTAAAAAACTAGGGTTCGAAAAAAGTGGGGGCGCTTCTTTCTGGAAATCTTCCTCATGTCTCTCCTTAAATTGAAGTTGGTGTCTTGTTACAAGTTTCTCAAAGGCCGCTGGCGAGTGGCTATGGAACATTTGCATAACTGCTTGGTGTAGTGAAAATTAGTATAAATGAAACTGCAATATCGTCCATTATCGTCATCCCCCAAGGACAATGTTCAGTCAGCTGCTACTATGTGTATGAATTGAATGTGCACCTGAACATACAGTTCTTTGGGTATCATAAATCATACCTCAGGACTTGGTATAAATTTAACTGTATCCAAGGAATTGAGACTTTCTTCTTGTTGGCAGTATTGAATTTGATGCATTAAATCTACATAAAATTCCTTCCTTTGTGCTATGACTCGTTTCATTCACAGTTTTCAATTCTCATAAGAGTACCAAAGAAGATTTCAGTAACTTCCCCGACTGCCTTGCTTCCAATCGGAGTGTTTTTGTTCAGGTACTGATGTGAATCGTTAGTGATGAAACATAGCTAAATTGACAGTACTGATCACAAACTTTCATTTTAAGATGTTTTCATCTCTACCGATTCACATGACAACCTGTAAAAAACTGCCAATGGAACAATGCATTTTGGGAAGCTACTACTGGTTTTCTCTTGAGATACTATTCAAAGAAACATACCTTTATACTCTTAAGTAATATAACTTGTCCCCATGGCCGTTTTGCTCTTCTCAAACACAGTTTTTGCACTGTGTTTAAGATTATCTCATTTGCTCATATATTCACACGGCAGGTGAAGAAGATGTATACTTCGCTTACAGTCTAGGGTGACTACTTCGAATCGCATTACAAAGTAGCACCGAAGAAGAAGTTAAAGAATTAGAACCGACGTAGAATTAGGAGTGGTGCCGGACATAGTAAAGTATTAATTGGAAATTGAAATAAACCTATCTTGGCTTGCGAGAAAGTATTTGCACTCTGATTTGGCCCCCTTGGCCTTTTGTAGGTAAATCTCATTTCTTTTGCTCATGAAACATTCATTTGCTGAGATGAAGTTTGTGCCTTGGAACTCTACACAGCTTGACCCCCAAAATTCAAGCTATTGGATTGGGGTGAACTAGATCAGTTTTGAACCCCTCTCAAACTATGGCTTCTAGTCTAAAAATGGGAGATAGGAGTGAGGTTAAAATTAGTACTGTAATTACTCAGTAGAAAATCAATTGATCTGGATTTCTTGTTAATTGTTGGTTTGCATCTTAAAAATTCTAACAACAAGCTTAGCCCAAAAAGTTCCAGTTTTCATTCTTTTTTATTTTAACTTGGGCCTTTAACCTTTTTCCCAACAATATTCAGCCAGATGGTGCCTAACCAGTTTTATTTATAGTAGATTCAAGCTACCGTGTCACATCTAGTACTTTTCAGAAGGTATGGGCATTGAATGAGGGGCATGTGCAGTGGGTGGAAATTAAATTCAGGATTAAAATTCCACGCTCTATTGAACATGTAGACCGATGGCAAAGAGAAATCAATTCTATGCTTAATAATGAAAGCATTCATGTCAACGTAAGCGCATTTGTATTGGCCACCAAAATATTATAGCTCTTAAACATTCTGACTAATCGCATTTGCTTCATGGTATTCAATGTGACAGGTGAATGTTGGTGACTTTTGAGCGCCTGTGTTTTGGATACGAAGGAACACAAAAGTCTTTGAAAATGATGGCAACATGAAAAGCCAGATTATCTTAATTCGTTCACGAAACAGATGAATCGGGCCACATGTTTTCTTTTTCTGGCCCCTATCCCAACTAATCGACGCTGTCCAAACTTTTTCCTCTGGTGACACGATGGGTTGAATCTACTTTAGTGATAAGGAATTGCTTGAGATAATATTGCTTGAGATGAATTTTTATTGTTCAGGTCATTCATATTTCACTTAAAATATGACAAATTAAACCAACAACAAATCTGCTTATGCAAGTCAACAATAAACTCATACTGACAAGAAAAAATGATTTCTTTTACCTTATCAATGAAGCACCCCCAACTCTGATAGCTACACCAAGAAGGGTTTTCACAAGGTTACCTGGTACACACATCAGCATATGTGACTATGTGTTTAAGGATGAGACAGCACAAGATTCACTGGACAGACTACAGGAGTTATTTAATCTTCAGCTCAAGGAGGAAGACTTGGAATTTGGTGCTGAACACTTACCTGGTAATTTACTTCCTTTGCTAAATTTAACCATTTTTACTACTCTTGAGAAGACAGTAAGATCTGGGAGGAGGGGGGTTCTCAAGTTTGGTTTTTGGTAGGGTAGGGACGTGCCTCCCAGAGTCTAGAAGTAGGACCCATAGCTATACCATTTTTTTGCCAAAAAGGACCCATAGCTGTACCAGAGATGCAAATTTTGGGCAAAATGCAAAATTTAACCCAAATTTGCCATTTTTCCTTAAAATTTTGACATTTTAAGCAAATTTGGACAATTTTGGCTTCAGATTGAGGAAATTTGACTTATTATCCAACGATTTTTAGAAAATATTTTGGCTTGCGATTGAGAAAATTTTACTAATTTTCCAACAATTTTGAGAACGCCCATTGCTATACCAAAATTGGCATGAAAAAAAGGGGTCATTGATATACCATACGGCTGAAAATGAGACCGACGTCTGTGGCACCTCCCTGTATGGTCATTTGTGTTGAGACCCCCCCCCACCCGGGAGTGAGATACTGAACAAGCCAGGCCTTAACTTTTTTGTGTGTCCTCTGCTGCAAGCAGAGTGGCACATAGGGATTACTTAGGTAGTAATGTAGGTAGGTAGGTAAACCCAAAGTTTTAGATCTGGTTTTGTTCCCGCTAACAGGGGTGGGCAGATTCACCTCACATTCACAGCAATACTGCTGCATGTGAATTTATTGGAGCAAAGATAATTGACCAGATGCCTTTTCTGACGTGAATGTGCTGGATGGCCACCATTAACTCTCCAGGACCGATGCCCTTGTAGGTAGATCTTCTTTTTAGTTCTACCAGGGTAACCAGCTAACCTCCTCATCGGATTTCCTTAGAAACTCGATGGGGATGACAGTTTAACTACCGACAACCTGGCCCTGACACAGGTAGTACTTGTTACCTTTAGATTCAGGTTTATGCAGGTCCAGATGCATGAGAGACATAATGCCTAACTTTTCCACACAATAAGCACACATGGAAAGTTAGGCATTGTCTCATATGCATCTGCACCTACATAAACCTGAAATCTAAAGAACGTAACTATGTGTGTGTTGGGTAAAAATGTTAATCCTCTACTAAATGGACTCGTACTCTTTTACCCTATCATCAGTTAAAGGTGCTTTTTCCGATTTATGTCCATTGTGTGAGAGCCTGGCACTTGCACATATTCCCCATCAAGTACCGTGGGAAACAAACTTGCGATTTTGATGGTAGAAGCAATAATGCATATTGCAGAGCCCTATTCAATACTGTGCTAATATCGATGGTTAACCACTAAAACAGCGTTTTTTTGTTTATATCTTGGGAATGAAATGGGTTTGAGGGCTCAAATTTCAGGATGACAATGAGACAACTACGACCTTGCAGCTGATACAAAAATCGATACACTCTTTTCCGGGTAAATCAGGGTCCCAAACACGATCGGAACACGCATTTTTAACTTCATATTCAGTCAGAACCACCACTGGCCTGACTCATATGGAGGTGTGTACACAGGTTGACCTCTGTTGACCCATGTGACCTTTGACTCATTCACAAACTGATGGCAGATGACACATGTCCTGGGGATTTTTTTTTTCAAAATTAATGATTTTTTTGCCAAAAAAGGCTGATTTTATAATACATGCATTTAAAAATATCATAAAATGCCAAATTGCAGTCAGTCAGTTAGTCCTGTAGAACAGGGTTTATAAAAATGTCTTCATCACCTAATGGTCTATATGAACACAATCCTGTGTTTGCTCATACATGTATGCATAAGGTTAATGAAAATGGCCATGATACAATCATGTTTTCATTTCTAGATGATTCTGAGCTTGAAGTAGCAGAAAGGAGTTGTGAAAGCCAAGCCTCAGAAGATTCTGCCAGTGAGGTTGTGGAAGAGAAGACCAAAAGCAAAAAAGCTAGAGTAATGGGTAGGTCAAATTCAGATTCTTCCCGAATGATTAGGCAAAATTGTTTATAGGTTAAAATCTGCATAGAAATTTAACAAATCAGTGCATGTGCACGAGGGCGAGGTGGCCGAGTGGTCTAAGATTTTGAAATATAACTTGTTTGTGTATTAATTAAAAATAGTCAACTAGAACTACAGGTAGTCACCTCAAATGCTCAATTCCAAAGTTTGAGATGAATCAGATTTTTCTTTTTGATGCAGTGAACATTTGTGTGTAGTATAACAGTGCCATAGTGTATAACAAAAATTCTGGATCCAGAATTTGATAACAATTTGTGATTTGAGCTTAGCTATTTCACACAGTGACTAGTATATGGACAAGCATTGTGTACATGCAAAAAACACGATTTGCTTGAAAATTGAGGGTGCCCTCCTTCGGAAATTTCTGAGTCAGCTTTTAAGTACAGCAATACAGATTGGAAACTGATTTGATAATATGGTTAGTCCCATTGCCAGTATAAAATCTATGGTATATTTAAAGTACGGTATAATATGGGGAGGGAGTTATTTTTGCTTTACTAGCAGTCTGGGGAGTGGGATTTTTGGGGGCTTTGGAGGATTGGGCTACTTACAGCATAAATTAGGGGTTCGTTCATACCCAAAATCCTTTTAATGAACCCTGTTTATGTTTACCGTACTTTCTGCTAACTATTACTTAAAGAATTAAATCATTAACTATTAAATTTGGCCTGAAATTACAAGATCATTTTACCACTTTTGGTGTTCGTCACAGCGGCCATGCGCAAACGCTTGTTTGTACATGGCCGTGTGACACGTATTGACCAATCGATTATGCCGTTACATACAAGGAAAACATAAATTATCTTTTATCACCATTATCATTTAACCAATATACACAGACTCATCGTCTCCTTGATTTGATGTATTTTTATTTTGTTCATTCTACAGGTGCTGCTGTTGGCATTGCAGGGGCAGTAGTAGCTGCAGCATTATCATATCTGGCTCTCAACCAAGAATAGGGCACAGAATATAAATAGAAACAAAATTATGACCAAATTACGCTCTATCTCTGATGCATGCCATCTTGTAGCGGGTTTAAATGAGAACTTTAAAAACTATCGATTGCTGTAAAATATCTTGAAAGCTAGTTGATCATCAACATTGCATTATGAGATCTATTCTTCATTCAATACAAAACAGTTTTGTCCAAAAATGAAAGAAAAATAAGATGAACTTTATTTTGTAATATTGCAAAATTACATTATAAATGTCCATCCTTCCATCCAGTCCTGGTCCAAAGCATTACTTCTAGATGTGCTTGTGCTATTATCAGGGTTCGTACACCCAGCTCCTTCCAAAATTCAAGGACTTTCAAGGACTTTCAAGGATCTAAATGAGCTAATTTCAAGGACCTAATGTTGTACTAATGTTGTACGGATTTTCTGTATTCTGTACGAAAATGATGGAAGATATGGACGGACGTTTTCACACACAAAAAAAACCCAGAAAATGGTCGCGTCATTGAACTACATTGTACCCCCATTCAGAAATTGTAAGATTGTTTATAGTTATGTGGTGACACCGCCGTCTGACAGCCCCATTTAAGGAACTGTCTGTAGAAACTAGTATGGAGAACTATATGAAAAAGAAGAAAGGTCAAAATTAAAGGATCATAGCTTGAAAACTGAGCCATCTATATACAACTGCATCATGAGAGAGCTCTTTAAATTACTGCTTTTCTGAAAAAATATGGACGGAGTTCCATAATCTGATAGTTCCCCCTTTAAGGAACTGTCAGTATGAACACAAGCCATAAGGAAAATATTGTTTAGCTACAGTAGTACATTAAAATGAACTTAAAGTCTAAACTTTAAAGGCTCATAACTTGAAAACTGAGCTACCTATGTACATATGAACTGCATCATGAGACAGAGCTCTTTAAAATACAGCTTTTCTAGAAAAAATGGACAGAACTTTGCCATCTGACAGCCCCATTTAAGGAACTGTCAGTAGGAACTAAGTCCATATGGAGAATTATGAAAAAGAAGAAAGGTCAAAATTAAAGGATCATAGCTTGAAAACTGAGCCATCTATATACAATTGCATCATGAGAGAGCTCTTTAAATTACTGCTTTCCAGAAAAAAAAATATGGACGGAGTTCCGCCATCTGATAGTTCCCCCTTTAAGGAACTGTCAGTATGAACACAAGCCATAAGGAAAATATTGTTTAGCTACAGTAGTACATTAAAATGAACTTAAAGTCTAAACTTTAAAGGCTCATAACTTGAAAACTGATCTACCTATGTACATATGAACTGCATCATGAGATAGAGCTCTTTGAAATACAGCTTTTCCAGAAAAAAAGGACAGAGCTCCGCTGTCTGACAGCCCCATTCCAGGAACTGTCAGTAGGAACTAAGTCCATATGGAGTATTTTTTTAAAGTGCATGAAAAATGAGTCTAAAACTTTCAAAGGTTCTTAACTTGAAAACAAAACCACTATAACAATACATTGTTTGTAGGTCTACCCCTTTGCACCTCTGCAGTTGAATAGTAAACTAAAATACCTTCAGAAGACATTTAGCATACAGCAGTTAAATGGTTAAATCAAGATATTAATGTGGGTAAACCTTCCAAAAGTCGGGAGAAAAACGATGTCGGAAACCATTTAAACAGACTTTATAAATTGAAAATCTTTCAAATCTATGTTCTTTTGTTTTGAAAAAGATATTGCCTTCTTTCCTTAACTTTATTTTCTGTATTTACTTATTTTATTACTTTATATACACTTTATTTTTATTTTAGTGACGCGACCATTTTCCATATTTTTTTCTCGGAAAACGTCCGTATTTCGCTTCATTTTCCGTACGGAATACGAAAAATCCGTACTAGTAGGCATGTGTGCAATTAGTTTCACTTTTAAAGAGAACATTAACTTCTCTCAATACACCGACTAAGACAAAAACAAACCCAAAATGTGCGTGATCATTTGCATTTATGACACGTTCAGTAATCGTTCCAGCCTGTAATAGCAGCATAAGGGTTAAATAAATATATTCTTAAATCTCCATTGCCGTTGATGTCGCAAATGGATTATAAAATTCATACTTTTTGGTTTGCCATGATATTCATTTTAATCAAAAATCATCACACAGTGACTGCAATTTTCAAGGACTTTCAAGGACCATTTGTGAATTTCCAGGGTTTTCAAGGTCTGGAAAAAGGATTTTGAAATTCCAGGACCTTCAAGGACCGTACGAGCCCTGTATTATATATTGGTTCTCATGTGATGATGGGTATCCCATTGCTTTGGTTATCATTGTCAAGCCATATGTGTTAACCTCCTGGGCACTACCGCCTATGATACAATTGGGCTGATTGCCTAATTATAGGACACAACATGAGATAGCCCTCTGAGTAACCAATCAAAATAGTGCTTCTATATCTCTGTGTAAACCCAGAAGGTGTTTTGAGTCAATCCCACAATGCACCAGTTTTGGGAAATTTCACCTCAATAGGGTCATGTGATCACATAAAAATCCTGTTCTTAACACATAAAAACCCTGACTTTAACGCTTTTAGAACACAAAGCGTTAGTACTTAGAGAATTTTTAACATGATTATGAAATGTCCTGTGGTTCTTAAAGTTTTGGAACACTTTTTATCCCTAAGTACTGACATGAGTTTAGTACAGTACGGTATAAGCACATTGCTATGCATCATGGGATTGATTCAAAACACCCTCTGGTGTAAACCATACTGCCATCTTACATTATCTCTGATTTGAACATTACATGATATTACCTTCCAAGTAACTAATCAAAATAGTGCTTAGATGCCGATAGATAGGCAGGTAGTGCCCAGGGGTTAAGTTTGTATCAAGTGTTGTAATTCATTTCCAGTGACAGAAATTGTTCTTAGGGATCATACCTTGAAACTGCTCATCAGATATAGGGCTGTCTACACTGATGTCACGCTGGCGATGGGGGTTGCCATAAGTCGCCGTGTAAATTGGCGTAAAATGCGCCGTATTTTTACCTGAACGATAGCAGGAGACTGTAATGGCAGCCGCTACTTAAAAAATAACATGCACATTTTAGAATGCCTATTCGTTTCACTTGCATGCTAGAAACAATCCAAGGAAATGGTCATAAAGGGTGCCAAACGGCCTCGAATCGTAGTTTGTTCAGGAGTGACGCGTAGACGTCACGTTTGTTTTCACCTCCGATGAATCAGGGCTGCAAAGAACTAAGATTCGGAGTTATTAGAATGTACGCGCAGTGTCGTGTGTCGCGAAGTGATACTGCGAAACGAGGGTCGATTATAAAGGCTAAGCACCGGCAAGTTTCCCGGATGAGTAGACAGCCCTATTATAACATGCGGGCAGCCATAAATGTGTCCCTCTGTCTTATCAGGACCACACCATGAGCTGCACAAACACATGGTCTGGACACCACCATTTGGAGAATGCTCCAAATTAGTCATCATCAGAACCAATTAAGGCTGTACAATATTTTAAAGGGGATTTCGTGATCCACAGCCTCGTCCCCCATTTACCTAAAAAATTTTGAGATTTTTATATCATCTGAACGTTAGGCCTTAGTTATAGCATGTGTGCATAATCTTAAGTGCATATTCGGCGCATCTGTAAGAAATTAGCACAAAGGTTGTATTTTCTGTCCGTAAAGGACAGAAATTACAGCACAGTAACCTATGGGGACCGGGGGATAAAAAAAACAATGCTCATAAACAAAACCCCAAGATCGTGATCAGCTCAAATTTGAGAATACCCTTTTCTCAAAGAGATCTAGTGATCAAGAATAAAACAGAAGGTGTGAAACACGAAATGCACCTTTAAATATGAGCAATCCGAGACCAGTGGGGATTTACGAGTCAGCAGTGTCAGCAGCAGGCTGACAGGGCCCCCAAAATTTGCTATCAGGGCCCCACCCCAAAAAAAATATTAAAAAGAAAGGAAAAGGTAAAAAATCACATCAAGGATCAATACATGCATCACATCGCCACCAATTTAAGACCAGATTTTCGTTATGAGGGGGGGGTACTTCCCCCTCGGACACTTCGCTAGTCACACTAAGTGCGACATTGCGACATTGTGCAACGCTAAAGGGCCCCTCCTTAAGCTGCGGGACAGGGCCCTTTTCCTTTAAATTCCGCCGCTGTCCGAGACAAAGCTTTGTGAAACGACTCACAGTCTTCGATGATTGGTTTGATACCATTGCATATATACAAAATATATAGGACATGAGGAGATATTGTTAAAACTATGGGCCGAGGTGACTGCAAATAGTGCTTTTTGCTGGGGACGTAGCCCCGAAGCAAAAGTACGCACATTGCCGGTCCACCGATGGGGACAATAGTTTGAACAGGAGGCTCGAATAAAGGCAGTATATTTGGTTTTTTAGATACGTCCTTCATATATAATTCATTGATGGTTAAAAAGATTTTATTAAAAGAATGAGTAAAAAATTCATCCTTACCATGTCATGGCAGCCATTTCTGCAGTCATGTCATTTCATGCTTGCATTTCACCAAGGTTCCCATGTTCAGGTGCAAAATAGTTCCAAAATTCAGTAAAGTTCATTACAACATTAGTATTCCATGTGCAAAGTTATAAAATGCCAACAGTAAATTTTCAAGTAACCGTACTCGAAGACGGCATCAAAAAATCGTCAAACTGGATACGGGAGAAATTCACCAACTTCCAAATAGTTCATGTTCCAAATATTTTCCAAAATTGCAAGTTATAAAGTTAAACACCAAGTTCCATGCTTTATACACGTAAAAAATCCAGATGTTTCATCAAGTTCAGGAAACATAAACATATTTACATTCTGAGTTTACTGTGGTAAATTATTTGTTTGGAAATATTTACCAGTCCAGTCCATGGAATTGAAGGCTTATGTGTTTTTGGTTTGCTTGACACTGCCATACGGTGTTTCTAACATCCTGAAGACATAGGACACTTAGCTATGTCATTCAAAAGCTGTTCCACTTGGCTCAAAATAGCGGACTCTGTCTCACAACGTCTGCAGAAGGCTTGGATGATTCACCATTTGCATTGGACGGAAGTACACTAGTCGATGGACCTGGTGTGCTCATGGTTACAGTAGAGGGACCTGGAGTGACAGTACTACAGTGTAGTTTGATGGAACTCCTTTGTTACAAAGAAAAAGGGTAGCAGAAATGATGTCGCCTTTCCTCCTTCTTTTTCTTCGCTTAGTGGTAACGTAGTTTTAATTGATGGTTTCAGAGCGATGCCAACACTGTCATAATGTCACGGTTGACGCATCCACCCTGGTCCAAGAAGCGTACTGTTTAGCCCGCAAACAGTGATTGATATTCTCTGGTGCCGCCTGCAGCTACTGATCTTTTTCATAATTCCCTTGAAGTGTGTCTCTGCCAAGGGTTGCCTTATCATAACCATACATCATCCGGATTCTGCACCTTCTTCTTAGCCCGCTGCCACATCCACTCCACTTAGGATTCAAATGCTCTAGATACCTCTTCAATGTTGCAACAGCACGAGAATTACAGGAATACTATAACTCCTACCTCCTTGGCTCTTCACATCATCACTGGCATGGTTCTTGGTACCAAGGTCCTGTCAGGCTGAAGTACTCCCTTTCATTTTCCGCATCTGTGTGAAGTATGAACTGTTCTCCATTCCCCTATTGGCGAAGTAAATCAATGGTATCTATACATACTTATTTGCAAGCCCTTGCTGTTCATACATCGAGATTGGGACTTTGAATGCGGTCCATATCGGGCTTGAGATTGGAGGTTGTTTCTTCAAACAGCCTTTCCATTTTGGCTTCAGGGTATGCAGTAAAGCTTTGAATGCCTTTTTTGGAGACAGGGAACTCGATGCCTTTGTATTATATCCCCCTTTCTCTTTCAGGAAATGTCGCTGCAGACCAAATCTTATCGTTGATAGATTTCTTGCTATACAGATTCCGGACTTTATTCCTCACACCAGCGTAAAATTTCGAAAGCAAGACTCCAGATCGGTCAGTGTTGAGTGGGGTCATCTCGACGTCAGCCTGCTTACAATATTCTCAAAACGGACCACGCGGTACGTTAACCTGCTGGGGGGGGGGGGATGTTTAGTGTTCCAACTGTCCCAGGCATCGATGAAATTTGACATTTCGTTCGTCACAAACTGGAATCTTGGCTGATTTGGGTAGCCGGGCCATCACTCACGGTGGTACTTTCGCCCGTAGTCCATTTTGACAATGTGTTTTGATTTGCGTGGGAAATGCTGTCGTCTGCGCGAGTAAGGTCAAATCATGATACACAGGGCTGACATTGTGAGAAATGTCAGCGGTTTTATATAGGAGGTCGTATATTTATTCTCATCCCTAAAATGTGTCGCCAAAGTTCACTCTATCGATGTTTTATAAACTGTGTCGTGAGTAGTGTGCTAAAATTGGAAGCCGTAAATAGTCTTTTTTGGAAGCCGTAAATAGTTCTTTTGAGAGCCGTAAATAGTTCTTGAGAGCCGTAAATAGTCTTTTCTGCAGAATGGTATGTTTATATTTGATCATGTGGTTGCACTTTTAACCAATCAATGAACAAGAATATATGAATGACGTATATAATATTCTGTTCATTACTATTTGGACAAGTTTGTTTTGAGTATTACCGAATAGTGAATAACCAATGACATAAATTCCTCAAGGTCAAAACTCAGTGCAGCTGTGGATGCAATTTTGTTCTACATTCCAGGCCTAGGGACCCTAAACAGCACATGCGCACTCTTCCTGACCGCGTTAAAGACACTATCAGTGATTTGCTAAATCGGCAAATCGAAAAAATCATCAAAAATCAGATTTTTACAGTATGTAACAAGTACAGGATTCCTAACATACCCTGTTAATGATAAGACCAGAAGCAACCATTAATAAGGACAGAATCGGAGATTTTAGTCATTACTGTCCGTTCGGACACTTACTACAACACGTAATTGAATGGGGAATCGATCTTGAAACACTGCCGTTTTCTTCCTTTTCTGTCAATTCTACAGCTGTAAAAAGTAACTTATGTGAAATCTACGACTTCTCCTCACTTTGAAGCTATTATTTCCTGCACATTTCAAATATTTTTAAAAAAAATCACACACTGATAGTGGTCTTTAAATCCCAAGGATTGTGTGGCCCGGTATCAAGACAAGACAGCATTAGTTTGCTGTCCTACTTCATAGAGTCTATATACATTGCATAGTAACTTGTCAACTCCCAACAGCTTATGTGGGTTAACATTTTCCTCTACAGGCAAGTGGTGATCTTGTTATATGATCAGAAAATTATGTAACACTATAATCACTGGAATCGTTTGGGAACGTGGACGTGCACGTATCACGCGGTGCGCTCTCATCGAGCCACACCACACCCTAGGTGTGGCATGTGATGCTGAAAGTAGTGTGTGTTGCTTCCAAAAAACCTTTTTCCAGGAATTATAGTGAGTCAAATGTTTGTCTCCTAGCTTTGTAAGTAAGTACTGCAGGAATTAATAATACATTTTGCCAGAGCTTCAAATGACAGGTATGTTTCTTTGGTAACTGTAAGTTAAATGCGGTGGCCCGATCAACAACACGGTTCCCACCCCCCTTTCTGCATTGAAAACAATATTTTTTATTGCCCCAGTGAAGGCCCGGGGTAATGTTTTCCTTTTTGATATGAACAAGATTATCCCCAAATGTGGAGCAGAAGTCCCAGTATGCAAATGAAGTATTGCAGGGTGTCCACTCTGCGGGCCACAGGCCATTTGCGCCCGCGATAAGCTCTTATGCGGCCCACGAGGTACTTTCCCCAGAAAAATTAAAAATCTTAAAAAAAGATGTCAGTAATTAAAACTATTCAATTTCCCTCAATCGGAAACCTAACGTTTTAACATTGTTGGGAAAATTCCAAATTCATCAATCCTTAAAACCACAATTGACCTACAAATTGTGTGGAAATTAGTCCCATTTCCTAACTGAAACCAAATTCTTTTTTCCAATTTCCTAAAGGTCAACAAAATGGAAACATTTGTGTTAATTTGATTGAAATTACACCTCATCTATTGCTAGCATCTGGGTACTTTTTTCAGGCAAAATTGTATAGATGTGGGTCCTAGTTCCAGACTTTAATAGGCAGTCATAAACCAAACTTGAGAGCCACGATTACTTGTTTTTTCTGCCCGCAATAGTTGTGTGTTGTGGGTGATTCAAATTTCAACAATGCCGCCTGTTGTCAAAGGTTGGACACCTCCTGAAGTTTGCAATAACTCCTATGGCACAGAGAATCAATTGCAATACCCTCATATACTTACTGGACTTCTGTATGAAACTCTAACCTAAAATGGTGATTGGACTGCAACTATAGCTCAATACACACATCCTATAGGTCTATGGTACACATTTTGGCTTCTTTGCTATCCAAACAGTTGGACCAATTTCAGTCCTTATGTTTGTTTGGATCCATGTGTGGGAAAATAATTTTTTATTTACGCCAATATTTATTGTTCCTTGCCTACAAACAAGTTTTAAATATTGGACTCAACTACGTCTCTACCAATAAATATGGGCTTATTCCAATTTTATACCAAAATTTAGACATGTACAACAGCATCATATTTTGCATTAACTCTGTGAACATGCCCGAGTCTCCCATGTTGCACGTACTTCAAATAAATACATTTGAAAAAACAAATCTTTGTACTGTGTGAATATTTTTATTATCAACCATTTAGTACATTTCTCTTTCATGAACATATTTGGTAATTAGTACATTCCATTTGTATTAGCCTAATTCTGTTTATAACCGATACAGATTTTTCAAATTTCAAAATTTTTTATTTTTTTTATTTTTTTTCCTTTTCTGATTTTTTTTTTTTTTTTTGCATTATCATTACCGTTTTCGACAGTCGGAAGCGGCGGAAAGTAGCAGATCGATCTAGGTAAACCACTACAACGATTGAAACTAGTAAGTCAGGAACAACATACACACTCTTCTGTAATATCTTGTATTCTCTACTCCAAAAAAGAAATCCATGAGTGAGGTGTACGATTTGTGTTGAATTGGCATGGATGACCCTAGAAACTTCAACAATGCATCATATGTAGTGATTCATAAAGATTAGACGTTTTGTTTCCTAATAAAGATCACATTTTGGAGACTTTAATTGACTTTTTAAAAAGTAATTACTAACGGCTAATCTTGGCCACATATCCCCACGGCCGGAAAAAGGTCGGATTAGGGTTTGCAATAACGCCAAATGTTCTTATTTAAGGTGGCTGTGAAGTCAGGAATTCAAAGGACCTGTTTTTTTTGGCCGTATCTTCTTAATTTGGTTCCAACAATATAAAAGTATACATATTTGAGAAGGAAATGACTCAAGGAATCCAATATGATTAAATTGTTTCCCCCCAAAATACGTATGTTTTTTTGAGAAATCATAAAAAAGGGAGATTTTGCACTCCTTTTTTTTTTGGTTCCCTATAAAAATATAGAAATGTTATAAAAATGTGCCTTGTCGTATTTGTATGTACAGAGTCATAGTTCTAGGTGTTGGTGTGGTGTGGGGGGTAAATGTTTTCCCCGTTTTTTTCACTTCTGCACTATTATAAAATATTGCCAACCCAAGCCAAAAACCCCGAAACCTCGTGGTTCAATTTGGACCAGGACGCCAAGATGTTGTTCAAAGGTGACCATAAATCACGATTTTTTAAAAAAAAACCAAAAATGAAAAACTAAAAATCCGACCCTAGATTTTGTATGCTCTATACGATGCATTTTTCATTTCTTTCCCTGTTGTCTGATATGGGTTTCGAGTAACTGGGAACCCGAAATCACGATATCGCCGAAAGTTGAACACGAGAGACAATCGCCATTTTGTCCAAAAATTGTCCCTTTCGCTACAAAATATAGCCTTACTCCAAACCACAAGCGTTTCATCTCTATTCTTCACACTGCTGCGTCGCACCAGGTCAAATTGCTTCATCTGGATACTTATGATAAAATTCAACATTTATAGGCTCAAAAAATCGTGAAATTTAATCCATTCTGTTTGCAAAAGCTCTTCATGTGGGCAACCATTTTACACAATGCATACAATTTACCATGGGTGTGCGTCTTAGTGTGCGTCATATCGAATCATGCAATCAAGGAAGGCGTTTCTGATGCGCACCCCTCATTCACAGCGCGCGCGCCGAATAGCACATGCGAGTATTGCGTAATACTCGAAATTACCCGCCCTTTTGCAGTTTCAGCCCATGTGCTTGTTTCTTGGTAAAAAATGCCGAACAATAGTAAAAGTAAAATGAACCAAAATATAGGAAAAAATAAATATATATAGATTCTGTTAAAATATATGGAAAGAAAACAATGTTAATTACGTTAAAAACATGAAAAAACTCAAAACTGGCCATTTGACTAAGTTGCCTCTGACTTCATTCACACCACCTTAACAAGTAACTACCTCAGTATTGTTGAAAATGGTCGTTTTAATTAGCCAGCCATACAAGTCTATAGGACAACTTGTCATTGGTCTTTGTCAATTTAAGTGAAAATAGATGACTTTGTTAAGGCATAATCTTTTGATAAGAGCAAAATCTGAGAAGATTTGTTCTGGTCTGTCAATTTCTCCAGGGAAGGATTTCACTAAGATTATATTAAGCCCAAACCCATTGTAACTCTTCCAAAGGATTTATATATTAGAATTACGATGGGTTTATACTTAAAATTGGGTTGACCCTTGGGGCAACTCCCACCCTAATACATGTCTTATTGCTCTTAACGGACACAGCATGAGATAGCGCCGCTGAATAACCTATCAAATAGCTTTTTTTTATCCTCTGTGTAAACCATACCAACATTTTCACAGCATCACTGATTTGTCTCAGTACAATGTATTACCTACCAAGTAAACCAATCAAAAAATCGTGTTTAGATGCCCTGATAGATAGGCAAGTAATAAAATGCAACTTTAATGTCAACTGTACATGTGCAAATCCAAGTTAACTGTGTTTAAAGTTGAACATAGTAGGCTGGAAGTATTATGTCTACTTCAATGAAATTCAGACTAGATAAGGATTTCTTGGATGAAAGGCAAAAAACCCTGTGTGGTGCCTTTTTTGTCGTTCAAAAAAAAAACAGACACTACATTTCATTATGCCGTTACTTTTTGGCCCTTTTTCTGTCAGGATGTTTAAAGAAATCTAATAATCCACCTGGGTTAACTTTGGAAAATGGCAATTTTAAAGATTGCCCATGGTCTTGTAGAGATTTCTCTGCCTATAGAGGATGGCACGACCAAGGTCAAACACTGTTTGCCCCTCACTACAGAAAAGGTTGACACCTTAGGTAGCTTAGTATGGACCTCTATACCAACTCTAGGTAGTATCTCAAATTGTGGTGTCACTTTTCTTTTTCAATAGGGGCCAATTTAAGGTTTACACGGGTCAAAATTTTTTTAAAATGTTGAATACTGTTGATATGTACTGCCATATTGGTTAAATCTATTCATAAAGGTTCCCAAAAATATCTAGTTTGTTACCATTATGACCATGGTTTTGGAGTTTGGGGTAAAATGGTAAAAAGGTCATTCTATTTGTACAGGGGTCAAAAGTTGCTCCAATTTTGGTAAAAAATGAACAGAAGTCATAGATGGTACAAAATAACATTTTGGGAATACTTGTGGATAGACGATTCAATATGATTGGGGACATTTTAAAAAGTTTGGACCTCTGTGTAAACCTTAAATGGCCCAATATTGGAAAAAGTGAACCCTGATGAGATGTACTACCTACCTAGCATTGATTGTAGAGGGTCCATACTATTACCAAAGGTGTCAAATCTTTTATGTAGTGGGAAGGTAAACAAATTCCTTAAAAACAAGGGCCCCTGTGATATTCGGCTCATGCTCCTATAATATGAAAAAAGTGTTTCAATGTCTTATTGGGAAAGTTTTGTCTGTATTTTATTATTTTGCCATATGGGCTAACTGATGAATTTGTGAAATTTAGACTGGTTTCCTTGAAATCTTAGACTTCCTTCCCTTGTCAATTAGGTGCTTTGACGTAACATATACCACCTAGTGGCCACTTTTGGCACATCCTTATTATTTAAATTAAAAGGTAAACTTCATACATGGATGTACTGCTGATAGAATATTTAAATTAAAACTGGACACTGAAACAAAATTTGGTCTGTTACTTTAGCTCACATTGGGTGACCACTCATGTGGCACATCCCAATTTCCATTTTATGGTGACATCCCTTTGCATCAATGTTTATAATGATTTCAAAACTACTTGGTACTAAATAACAGTAGATAGAAAAACCCTTCCATCATGCATAAAGGCCATCAGAACTGGGAGCTGCCAACACATGCAGGGGAAACTTCTAGGAAATGCGTGCAAAAACACAAAATAAACATAACACTATGGTTCAGTGCGGTGTACTTGTAATGCATTAACATGAACTAACCTTGTGTGATCTGTATCATATTCATACCCCAAAAAAACTAGGGGGGGTATTTTCTAAAAACACAACTGGGAATGGAAGGACTGAACTGTGCCAAGGGCATTGAGCTACCCTGTGCCATAAATCAAACGCAATAAATAGTTTACTCCCTTAGCGCTTGACTGGCTCAAGAATATGATGAAAAAATATCTGATAGAAAAGATATTGGAATATTCAACGCCCTCACAAATTAATGTGCATGTCACTTTTGGTGTAATTAATCAATTTTATACACTAATTCCCTTCATTTACAGAAATGAAATGTAGGGCAGAAAATCGTGCATTATGGGAAGGGTTTCATAGCTGCTGTTGTACTCCATGTTGGTACCACAATGAGCAGGGAATAATCTTTTCATAGAGTCATGTATTCACAGATGGGAATCGAGGAAAGGTTAGTTCTGCTAATGGTTATGAATCTTCACAAAAAACGTATACAAAGGCATACAAGATGTAAATCCATTTTGGTGAAAATGAGATCTTATCTTGGTGTCCAAAAAAAAAAACAAAGCCTAACCCATCCCCAACTTGAAGCATGCATAGCATGTCATAAGTGGGGAGTTCCAGAGGGGGCCCCCTCGAACTCAAATGAGGTAAGGGTATGTGCGATGGTCAAGACCCCCATGTGGCCTCTTTTCTTGTCTTTACGATAAATTTCCCAAAAACTTTAGTTTCCATAGCAAAAAAATATGGTAAAATTGTCAAATTTCAAAAACATAAAAAAAATAAAAAAAATAAAATAGATTTAAAAAATGACTTAAAATTCAACTGTAAAATTACAAATTAAAAAAATTCTGCCTCGGTTGAACCCAGTGAAATATTTATAATTGATGCTTGGCAGATTTTCACAATATAACCAAAATGGAATTGTGCGTGTATAACTAAAACCCATTGATATAGCACTTAAATGGTCATCATAAAACAATGCAAAAACCATACAGAAGATGGGCAGTTGTCTTTATACATTTCTTTCTATGGTAGTATAATGATGACAACATTGTTATGGTGATAGAATTTGGGTTCACATTTTTTAGCATGAGCTATTTTAGCCACTTATATAGACAAAGCCCATTTAGCTGAGGCCATACATTACGGAAGTTGCAACGGGAGATTTTTGAGGCACTCAAATATTGTTGCCATCATAGTAAGTTCATAGGAACTGACAAAGATTCTTACCTTGTATTCGCTACAGAAATTTCGTAAAAGAGAAAAAAAGGTGATTCTGATTTTGCTTATATTCCATATTAAAAAAACAGGCTGAATTCGTATTTGCTCTATACGAAATTAGAAATTTCAAATTTTTCTACCAAAGACACACATTTTCATGCCAGCTTAATCCTTTCAGGGGGCGGTGATTTGATGGAAAAGCTTTACATTAGGGCAAAAATCAGTTTTCGATTTTTTTAGGGAAACCTGTTATGTGAAAATTCTTGTTGCAATGAGAATCTCTTGTTGCCAAATCTAAGTTTAAAATTTGATACTGATAACAAACTTGTACCTTCACTGACCTTACCAATGACACCCTGGAATATGCCACAAACTTATCTTGGAAAGTTATTTGTACCAATATTAGTTGAAATATGGAAATGAAACAACTATAGGTAATCATTGCACTAGCATCAAAATGATGGAATAATTGAGATAACAAAATTTGAAATTGTAAAATGCTTGTTGACACAGCTGAGCACTAAATACCACAGAACCATGAGTACTTTATTTTTTATTTTATTTACTCTTTTGAATAAACCCATCAGTACTGTTACAAAGAGTTTTACGAACATAGCAATTTAAATACAACATTTATAGCACAATTACAAATCAAATATAATAAACATGAGAAGATATGTTAAAAGGTGTAAGAAGAATCCCAAACATTAGAATACAAAGGACATTGAAACTTATACAAGAAAGAATACATTTCTTTTTCATTATTCAGTGAAAGACATTGAAAACCAATTAGGTGAGAAATCAACATTAAATTAAATTGGACTGGCGCGAGGATTTCGTAATTAAAGCGTACCAGTATGACAACTACACCCGTCCACTAGAAAGTATGAGTTACTCATATATCGCCTATACAAAGCTCCCAATTATGCTTGCATTTAGCTTACTGTGTTTTGTGCAATGAAACTTAAACAGGCTTTATTCCGTTATGGACAAGATGGAATAAAAACATGCCAATCCAAGTGCTGTTTCATCCATTTTGTTGAGGCAAAATACATGTAAGCCTGCATTAGAATATTCCTGTTGTTAGGTATCATCATCACAGATTGACGCACACCTACAATATATAGGCACATTTTGGCATCAAGACACTTCGCTGCGTAGTTTACTCCATGCTTCGAATGGAAAGCATGTCAAAAATCTGTTAACACTCTTAACACCATGTACAATAAGATACTTTGTTAGATACTATATGACAATACTATAATGCAAACCAAAATCAATCAACTATATTTTAAAAACATACCACTATAAACAAAGACACATCAATTTCTCTGAACTTGTCATGGCTAATGTCATAGATAGTGACTTTGAGAGCAGGAAAAAAGAACTCTTGAAACTGCAGTACACAAGGATATAAACATGGAATCCCTGACACTTCTGAAATGGTATACAAAAAAAAAAGGAACTGGTAAACAATCTGCAGATGTTGCATGAATAACCTAATGGAAGGGGTTTTTTTTCAAAAGGACATTACCGAGCCAGGGGCATAATAGAAGATCAATATTAAGATAAGGGGTACCCAATTTGTGACAGAATAGGAATGTGCACTGACGGGGATACTGTGATTACACAGGGATCAAAAATTAAAAAATGGAGGACAAATGATGAGGACAATGAACCAGAAGGCTCAAAACTAATTCCCGTCAAACTGAATACAAGTCAAGTTGCCCCCATGCCAAGTCGCACCCACAGTAAACCAAGTCACCCCCGTGCCAACTCGCCCCACTGTAAACCAAGTTGCCCCAACAGTCACCAATGCAACATTGTGTGTCCAGCCGTTATATAGCACAACCACAGTTCGGTAAAGTTCTACAACACCAATCTCTTTTTTTTTAAATGAAACCATCTTGAAATTTTAACTACTTCGTTCTCCAGGCAGACAAGGATGAAAATTTAATTTTCCTGGAGACGGCCAGCTCACACACTGTTGAAAAAAAACCCATGTGCGCTTGGCGGACTCGAACCGGCGCACTTACCAATTGAGCTACAAGCCAGGGTTGGGATAGGAGCATCGACTTATACTGTAGGGAGGTGTTAGGTCCGAAAGGTGTCCATCGCTTTTCCTAGCGGATACCTCAGAACGGTAATATTTACAGTACATAACGACTTATTTCTCAAGGCAGACAAGGAATGAATATTTATTCCTCTTTTTCCTGGGTGGCCATCGCACAACGATTGAAAAAAGAACAGTGCATTGGCCAAGCGACATGGGTTTTTTTTTTTCGACGTTGTGGGGCGCTGGCCATCTCCCGGAAAAGATGAATAAATATTTCATGAAACCACTTGTTAGTTTCTAATTATAACTCAACACGTAAGAGAATGCACTAGCACATTGACACAACAACATCTCTTTTCCATACATAAGACCCAATTCAGGTAACATGAATTAGATGATAAGCAGCTCCACAACCCTGTGCCCCGGCGACTAAATCCCTATCTGCCTATATTTCTTCCAAAGTAATCATATTCATTTTATGCACAAAACATTCAGCATTTGCTTGACCAACATAATCATTCTGATTACGTGCAGGTTCTTTCCAGAATTTTAAAAGGCTGACTCAGAAGATTTTTGAAATATAATTTTTTTGTGTATTAATTAAAAATAGTCAGCTAGAACTAAAGATGGTCACTTAAAATGCAGTATACGTCCAACTTTAAAAGATGATCAAATTTTTCGTTTTGGAGCAAAATAAACATTTATGTGTTTATAAAGTGCCATAGGATACTTTGTCATAACAAAAATTCGGATCCAGAATTTTATAACAAATTGGAGATTTTTCTATATGAAGGAAGTTGATTGAGCTTAGGTTATTTCACTAAGTGATTAGTATATGGACAAGCATTATGTACATGCAAAAAACATGCTTTGTTTTTTGAAAATTGAGGGCGCCTTCCTCGGGAAATCTGAATGTCAGCCTTTAAAGACCATCAGTGATTTGAAAAACTTTTTGAAATTTGCAGGAATAGCTTCAAAGTGAAGATTAAATCTGTGGAATCCTCATGTTACCTTTCAGCTTAGAATTAACAGAAAAGGAGAAAACTGCAGTGTTTCCAAGATACGATGTCCTCCATTCAATTACGTGTTTGTAGTAGTGTCCGTTCGGACGTATGACTAACACTCTGATTCTGTCCTTATTAGGTTTGCTTCTGGCCTTATCAATTGCCAGGGTTATGTTAGGATCCCTGTACTTCTTACATTACATGCAAAATCTTATTTTTTTTTTTTTTTTGATGATTTTTTTTCGATTTGCTTGATTTAGCAAATCACTGAATGTGTTGTTACAAAACTGCTAAAAAGTGGATAAAAAGAGCTTATAAGGTCCAAGAAATGTGAATCGCGCAGTCATTGAGAAATTAACTACGAATAGATGCCCTAAGTCTGAAGGCGACACCAGAGTGAGGTAAACATTGACAATAATTTACATCCCAAGGGTAGTTTAGTGGTCCTATGAGTCATTCAACTTGTGCATCTTTTAATCACCAGATACCTTATTGACGATTGTCCTGAGCACAGCATCCCAATTCATGAAAAGAGGACATAAGATCACCTAAAATCTGCCATATTTCTAAGCAGTGCCGAACCCTCTACTGGGGTTGACTCCTTACAGTAGGAATTAACAATTCCTTGCCAAGATGCAAGCAAGCAAAGATGAAAGAACAATTCTAGCTATACAGCCGGGACGGACATCCCGGGAGTTAAACAAAATCTGCTTGGCAACGCATGTCAAACACGTTCGTATCGAATGCGCGCGCTCCAACCGCATAGTTCATAAACATGTGCCGTGAACTTAAGCAATTTGCGCAGTTTGTTTTCACATCATCAACCAGCCGATCGGATTCCCTGGCTTCCCCTTTTTTCACACCGCGTGTTGACTCAGCCCGCATCCCCAGCTATAGTTAACTATAGTCTACCTTGCTACTCAAGACATCAAACAACACATGGAGGAAGCCATGCCCCAAGTCATTGCAACCAGTATATCTTAGCGGCCGATGGAAAAGTGTTTTACAGCTGTACCGTGTCAACTCAAGCGTACTTCCATAGGGTATTCAGTGAATAACAACTTAGAAAGGGCACCAAGCCAAAGAAAAAGAACCAAAATTATACGCATGATTTTCGCATCACATGAAACAGCTCTTTAGGGGTGAACCATCTATATCTCAAGAAAATTAACTTGTGTTGCATATCTACCTATAACCTGTTTAAGAAATAACAAAAAAAAGTCATGCCATCCCATCCCAACATAAAGCACCCTAAAGGCAAAAAAAAGATCTTCCCACCTCTAACTAAACCCTTTAGCAGTTCTCACTGAGTGACCACTAATTACGGTTAAAATTAACAAATTAAACAAATCTTTTTCTAGCTTTAGCTCAGATTGATTTAAAATTTGAATCCTTTTTCTCCACAGTAAAAGTATCCACAAAACGAAGAAATTGAATTCCACATCCACAGAGAACATTCTTCCTCCCTGAGTGTTGCATACTGGCAAATGACTGGAAATTATTGCAACGTGATCGCAGCAATTGACCCCCGTCCCAGCATGCCCCGATTTTGAACTTACAAACCAAGTCGTAGTGCTGAGCTGAAACATTTTTGGCCAGTCTTTAACACAAATTCTGAGGGTTTTTTCATCTTTTTTACAATGGTTGAAAATACAGCTCCACGTCCGGCATCGTTATGGACATAGAGGTGACTAAAACACTAATTTCAGTGTGGGAGGGTTGGCAGGAGGTTAATATCATGCAAAGTAGTTTATAAAAATATAACCGCGAAGCTCAACACTGGAGTACATCAATTTGTGCCAAAAATCAGGTCATACAGTAAAATACGTAACCAGGGACGCTCCCCTCAAAACCCACTCGGAAATGTAAACAAAACCAGAAGTGGCGCCGGCGGCATAGAGATCTTCTGAAACACCATATGCTTGGTTTGCTAGCTGCCTACCATTCTGCAAGGAGGACTTTTATTCACAGATGTTGGTTATATATGCCAGGGGGTTCTCAAGTTTGTTAAGAGGTATAAGGGTCAATGGCCGCTGATAGTCCTGGACTCGGACCCATATCTGTGATTGTTTTGCTTACCTTGACTTTGCGCATGTTGTACATGCAATGTATTCTTTTTGTTTTCCCCATATAACAGGCTGTCCCCCCAAAAAATGTTAACGCTTGCGACACAGGCGTTTTGTAAAAAAAATAAAAGGGTTGGGGTCGTTGTTTGGTATGCTCTAAAGGCCAAAACAACTAAGCCTGTTATTTTGCCGTTTATTTCAGTTCAATGCAATATGAGACAAAAGATATGCTTAGTAAAGAAGGAGAGTGCAAATTCGAAGTAGTCCGATTTTGCATTGCCATGTTACATTTGTAAGAGTGCGGGAAACATGAATGGGTTGTGTACACAGACTCACAAAATTGATTGATTGATTGAGTTATTGATGGGCGAATGAACCCTACTGACGATATTGGGACAATCCTTTTTGAAATTATTGTCAATAAAGTGTGAATAATCTTGTGATCAGGCAAATACTTTGGTATTTACAAAAATTAATCACTTAATTCACTCATTAGCAAATTTCGCCTATCAAATTGGCTGAAAAAGATTACACAAAATGTTAACACCAAACAAGAATAACCCAATCAGACGCTTCCTTGTTGAATCAAAGGAAAATAATGATGCTGGTAGACAGAAAGAAAAAGAACATAATCATACACGTAACAAAAAAAAGAGAGAAACCTCTGTACAAGGGACTAATGAAAGGCAGGCAGATTGAAAATACAAGTCACCAGAGGAGGGCCAAAACAGACCCATAATGGACCCAGAAGTGCAAGACTGAGCAACCTGTCTTCTTTAGAAAGAGCCCTAAGTTTAAGGAACCAACGATGAGAGTTTGGTAAAACGCGGTGGGGACCGGAGTTCAAAAGTCTTTCGTAATAGAAAGACACAGCAGATCTATTTCTGTTCCTCTTTTAAGATGAAAAGATGAGTGCTCAATGAACTAACGTGTATGTATTGGTGACACATGCATTAAAGTGCTTAAGGCAGAAATCGGACAAGTTGAATTTGCACTCTCATAATGATGAAGCACATCTTTTGTTCCACATATCGGATTGGAATGAAATTAAAATGGGCAAATTTTTTTTTTAAAAAAAAAGGCTTTATTTCATGGGCTTGAATGCGATCACAAACATTATTTCATGCCTAGCGACAGAACCGGCTTTGCTTCAGAAAATTGACTCTTAGACCAAAGGCTTTAATCCTTTTAATGAAGCAAATGCTCACCATGTGCATTTCATGGCCGGAAGAGACTAGCCTACAAAAACACATTGTTCAACAAAATTTAACTTTTGACGAATGCCTTATCTCAATAGAAAGCAAATGTCATGTACTTTGCTGACCTGAATCACAATAATAAAGCACAAAAAAGGGGGATAAAGATCATGGATGGAAACGATTTGTACTCCCACTTGGGTTGGTGAAAACTTTCATTGGCTCTTCTGTGGGCCTACGGACAAATTGGAAGATACATGATTGCCAATGTGATGAAGAAGACAATGAAGCTGTGAGTCATCTAGACATAAAACCTACAGAGGTAAAATGCAGATGATTATGTACAGATGCATTGTTGCTAGAAGATTTCTGTGAGTTCCCGGGAAAGAGTTCCATATGTACCCCCATTAAAAGGGTACAGGAAACAAATGATTTTTATTTTATTTTTTTTTTTTTTTTTTTTTTTTAAAAAAAAACTTTTCTTTTTTTTTTTTTTTTTTTTTTTTTTTTTTTTTTTTTTTTTTTTTTTTTTTTTTTTTTTTTTTTTTTTTTTTTTTTTTTTTTTTTTTTTTTTTTGTTTCTTTGTTTTTTTTTTTTTTTTTTTTTTTTTGTTTTTTTTGTTTTTTTTTTTTGGCCTTACACTAACAAATACCCTAACCCTAAGGCCAAACCTATAAACAAATTGTTACTGTAGAGGGGTGGTTCAATATGGAACTCTTGCCACTATTCCCATACAAGCTATTCGATTTGCACACAGAACCAATGAGTATCCCTATTTCCGGGTACACGTCCCTGCAAAAAAGTGTTCTCTTGACTCTGATTCAAAACAGATTTTACCATCAATAGGAATTATTCTGTTTATAGGACTACGGGCTACCATGACCCCCATGCACCCCCCCGGGATTGTGGAGACCAACCATTTTGTGAAGCTGTAGTACCTAAGCAACGAATTCAGGTTGTCTGCAAAAATCCCCACCATGGTTTAACGGTGAGGGCGCTTTTTCAAATGGGTGCCAAAATACAAACCCACCCCATCCTTCGGGAGAGAAGTACCACATACGAGACAACAACACAGAACAAACATCAAGCACTTAATTGATACCAATAGATAGCGATGATCCTCCTCTTTCCATTGATACCAAATGAGTACCAACATGCCTAGCATGAGTAACAAGGACGTCATAAAGTCGCAATTAGCACAATGTCAATTGCCATAGACACACCAAGGGGAAAATTCAATTTTCGCCAAAAAAACTGTAGGAATATCAAGTTTCATGCGGGTTTTGGACTCATACTGATGAAAATGACTAGTTTTATAAAATGAGAGCATGTTAGTGGTATAATAATGTTTTTGAGTCGCTTAAAATTACGAAATATCATTTTCCACCCTATATTCAGATACATTTTATTTTCATCAATTTCTCAACATATGCGGCAAGTGAGTCATAATGGGGATGCTGCGTACTTATTTTATACCAATGGATAAAGAAAGAAGAAAATCTAAGCTACCCTGTGGTACAAATTTACAGGAATCGGATGTTCAGTAACGAAAATCCGGGGGGGGGGTCGGGAGTTTGTTACAAAAAGGCTCAGGTAGACGATTGGGTTTTAAGTGAAAACGTACAAGTGTGTCGATGCGTCCTAATGCCTTGGTAGATCGACAGATTTGCCCAGAGAACTGGTATGAGGAGATTTGTGAAGATGCACCATTCCAGGAGCCAATTATCAATCCATGATTTGGTACCAGGCAGAGATGTGGCAGAGCCAGAAATTCCTCCACCGATGATATGGTGCAAGTTAAATGATGGTTGCACAGATACTAAGTGGCCATCAGGAGGTGATGCCACAAGGAGTTGTCTGATATAATAGTTAGAGGAGAATAAATGATACAGAAGAAGAACAATTAAGAATACTCACGAAGAAGGCGGAAAGAGAAGATCATTCCGACTTCAAAGGAGCTGCATTTAAGCTAGTATAACCAAGGAAACAGCATTGCTTAAAGAGATTCGCCAGTTGAACAATCCAATTGCTTATTAACAATGGACATTCTTCTCATCGGTATCCAAACACAGTGGTTCGCAAATGTGATCTAGCCCAGAGGTGGGGACAATGTCTAGCTGCTTCACGGAATTCTTAAGGTCCTTGACCTGTGCATTGTTGCACAAACATTGGACAGATTAAGAGATGTCCAGTGTCCTTATCTGCTTCCAGGTAGACTCACTTCGGCAAGGAAACCTTTGATCGGAGGGGTTATGGGATCTCAATAGCTGAGACACCGCCACTCAGCACACGAAAAGCCAGCCCCAAGCGGAAGATACTCACCAGGCCAAGAACAATAGATTGCCACTTGGGTGACAGCTAGTTTTCTTTCACAAGCCATACTCCCCCAAACCTCGTGAGAGCTATGTAAAAGGACCGGACTTGCTAAGAAACTAATCCGGAACGGACCTCAAGGCGGTTAAGCAGCTGGCTCTGCCCAAACACAGGGTGCTCCCCTACCAGAGATACTGGCAGCTCTACTCAGGCAGCTTTTTGTACGGTTTTTTCGTGCTAGGATGCATAAGTTGTCCGCTGGAGATGGCCGAAGACAAGCCGACAGAGGCGGCATCCAAACGAGGGTCACGACTTTGGGCTGACCCTTCCCATACAGGGCAAGCAACTACACACATAAGCAGGCACAGGCAGCGCGTCGATAAGGGCATGGGGCATACAGGGTAATGGGAAAAGCCCCTTGTGGGGTTAAGGGGCAGAGACGGCGGAAGCTTTTGAGGGGTTATGTCATGATCTGAAGCAGATGAACTATGCTGAACGTTGCGGGGTCCAGTGGGCGGAGCCACCAGATAGCTTTTGGGTTTTTAGCATGTTTCAGGGCATCCGTAGAGCTCTCGTATCTCAATCATTGAGCAGATTGAAACTATATGCCCCTAGCGGGGCCAGGGGTTCGGAGCCGGTGGAAGGATCTTGAGTTAAATAGCATGTTTGTGTGCAGCGGAGCGAATCACAGTTATCTCATTATCTTGAAGCAGATGAGCTATACTGCCCCCCTGGGGTGTGGTCAGGTGACGTAGCCGGGAAACCTCTGTTTAGTATGTGAGTGCTCGGAGAGCTCCTCAGTTATATGCAGTATCTTGAGCAGATGGCTATGCTTGAACGTGGAGGTGTCCGGGGGCGGAGCCCCAGGAACTCTTGGGATTTTAGCTTTTTTCAGCGGCTATCCGGAAGCGCTTTTCGTTGACCTCACAATCATGAAGCAGATGAACTATACGTGGAAGGCTCTGAAGTTTTAAATCGCACTGTTGAGTGCCTAGAGAGATCTCGGTTATCTCATATCTTGAAGCAGATGGACTTATGCTTGCTGTGACAATAACAACAAAAAATCCACCCCTCCCCTAGTGAACTTTGTCTCCGGTTGCGCTTAAAATGCAAAAGCTTGCGTAAAAAGCTTCTAAGTAATCCGTCTTCTCATCTTTGGTCATTTTAGCGAAAAAATGTGAAGGGAGGTAGCCACCTTCACCGAGGGTTAGGGTATATGCGTCAAATTATAAGGGTAGGGGGGAGGTGGGTGGTGGAGGGTGTTGCGCCCTGAGGAATTGATGGTGTATTTGAAAATATTGTGCACGAATGGCTCTAAAACTTTTATGTTTATGTAAAAAATAGTCATGCCATCATTTTACGCTGAATGAAAACCGCATGATATGAAAAGTGATTATCTTAACTTTGTAGCGTTAAAATTGGAGATGTTCGCCTATTTTTGGGAACATGCCAAGTTCGCCGACTCGCGGATTTGATGACGTCATTGTGACGCCATACTAGATATGTGGATATTTTGGTATCAATGGAAAGAGTAAAGGATCTAAGCTATCCATTGATATCAAATCATAAGCATCGGGTGCTTGGTAAGGAATTATGGTAATACCACCCCTTCCCCTGGGTAATCCGGTTTACAAAAAAAAGGCTGTGGTTGGGGTGGGTTTTAAGCGCTATTAGTAAGTTATTAGAACAGCTGGGAGGAGGTGGCGGGCCAAGCCTCATTCATCTATAGAACTCACCCAAAATTCACAAAGAAATTACCAGCCAAACGGAGAGCCAACCACAGAACCCAATTGGGGTTGCTTATTGTGGGTCTGTCTGGTGTTCTATGACCTACATACGACTTCACTAGTTCGTTATTAATACAAAACTAATCAGAAATAACCCTCCAGTGGAGTTGATTCTTATCTCCAAACGGTTTGGAATAGAAAATATTCCTTGACAAACATAGAAAAAAATTCAGAATTTCGTCAAGATGTCACTTTTACGTGTTAAACAATGGCAACGTCGCTGAAAATTGGATTTCTTGGCCGCGCCATTCCCCTGTTATAGATGGTTACATTAAAGTGCCCCTCTATAGATACACTGGAAAGGCTAACTACTTCATATTTAAGTGTTTTACTTACCTCAAACTATCCATGCGTGATGACAAAGTATATAATTAGGGTGTGACACCGGCATTTCTTAAAAGAGGCCTATTAAGTGTTGTAAATACACTGGAGTTGCATTGGCTTTTGGTTGCCCATTTGAAATATGAAGCCCTCTAGAGGCAGGTTAAGCATGACAAAAGGTGTTCAACTATGTCTTGGTGTGTTTGGTTGGGACTAAGTAGTCACATAGTGCATGAATTAGATCAAAACTTAAGCTATATGCAAAAAAGGGCATTAAGTGAAATTGGCCGCCAATTGAAAAAAGCGCATACTCTTTAAACCCAGGATGGGATTTTGCAGACAAACCTGCTTTGATAGTATATGGTATAAGGTTTCCAAAAATGTGGTCTCCAAAAATCCCAGGGGGGTGCAGGTTTTCGGTTATGGGCTCAGGACCTATTATAAAATTATGTCTCAATGGTTTTCAGGACTAATTTACTCTATTGCCAGTGTATATAAAAAGTACTGATTTAGAGAATAAAGGATGATTTTGGAACCGGTACTCTCTTTACGACGGGGCAATTGAACCAGGCCGATACCATTATTTTAAGTGGAAGAACGAGGCCGGAGGCCGACGTTCTTACCACGAAAAATAATGGTGTCGCCCGGGTTCAATTTCGTAGTGTTAAATTAAAGAGAGTACCGGTTCCCAAAAATCATACCTTTTATTCTCATTTTAAACAGCTTTATCATTTACGGCCATATTTAACCAAATTTAGCGAGCTTTACGCTGTTAATACAGAACAAGAAAGGACTTGCCACCACCCACGTGACAACAATCGAAACAACCCGTTGAACCAACGACCTACCGGCAACAGACGCAACATTGGGCGGCTCTGTCCGCAGGGTTGAACGTAGCAAACGCGGATGACGCGAGCGCTTCAACCTAAAAAAAATAAACATCCAAATAGCAGGCGTACTACCTGGGTTACTTAAACGATTGAAGCGGGCATCAGCCAATGTGAATGAAGTGCCCCCCCCGACCGCCCCCCAATGAAGGAAATGCGCCTACATTTTCACCAGCTGTGTGTTAAGAATATACAAAGTAACACCAGACATCGCATGACCCTATTTAGCCTCAGGCAGTTTCGGGACCGTGGGTGATTATTATCATCTATGCGTGCTCTTTCCCGCTTCGCCACTTCATAGCCACAGCTTTGTTGTTCTATGAATATATCGTGACACTCAATTGACACATGTATCCTGCTCTTATTTTTCACAAATCATTGAAACCCAATTCATGTACGTCATCTTATTTGCTTTCAAGATTTCCCAACTCACACCACGGCGACGTAGTGTGTTACCTTTATCGCGATTTGCAATGTAAACCCATACTGTACCCTGCCGAATGTTCCCGCGATTTTTATCACTCATGTGACGCATAGTATAGAGCAACTACAATGTAATGAGTCTACCCAATATGAACCCCATGCAACCCTCTACCCCTCCCTGGGTACTACCCAAACCACCTTCTCCCTCCCTGACACAACCCCCACCACCCCAGTTACGCCCGCCCACTCTACCCATACGGGACAACCCACCTCCCAAGACCACACCACCACACCCCACACCACCCACCCACCCTTGTTTCACGCGGCAACCTCACACTCCTCCCGTTCTCTTCCTGCAACACACACAAGATCACCCTTGTACTTATCCAATGTACTGCTTTCAGTGATTACAGCAATTATGCTTTATCTATCTTATGATCAAATGGCATCAAAAAATGCCCACTTATATGTGCCCACAGCACTTTGACCCACAAATTACGTTAGATTCCCAACAAAAAGATGTATCGCCGCACTCAGTTAGCACCGAGTAGTCTTGCTCTAGCGAAGGAATTGTGATATCTGACCCCGTACCGTTTTAGCATACAGCAATTATGCAATACTTTAATTAGCTCATTTACATACCTGAGCTACATTATATCACCTTCTTATGTATTGGATTTGTATATCCCCATAACGAGGCGCTTCATCAAAGGCACTTGATTCTAGAAGAGTTTTGACAACTAAAGTGCACGAAGGCTCTTATCCTAGAATCAAACACAAGTGTCATCTAATAGTTTGCTCTAATTCTAGTGAACGGTGACGTCACTGCTGATTCTGTATGTTGCGCAGCCCACGGAATCCGTGCGCGCCCATGCTTGAATTCATAGATAGGGATACACACGCGAATAAAGGCGGCACGGTCGAGACGTGTGGGACGCCTAATGACGTCACCTTCCTTTGAAGGTCGAGACAAAGTAACTGTGCTGGACTGAATGTCAATAATTACCAGGACCCACGGTGAATACAGAATATGGCTGGAAACAATATGTGTTTGCCCACTTGGTGAAAAAATTCCCCACTGCACTCTTCGGGGTCCCAAGTACAAATGGGAAGATATGACTTGCCGATGTGATGAAGAAGACAATGATGAAGCTTGTGAGTATGTCATCTAAAAATAAAAGCCTAGAGTAGGTAATGCAGGATGATATGTTATCAGATGCAAATGCTACGGATGTTGTGATGGAGATGATGATTATCAAGGAGAATTCTGAAGAAACATTTTGGAGACAGATGAGGAAGGTAAATGCTGAGGAACAGTGCCAACAAGGCATAAAAACAAAAGGAATAAGGAAAGTGTATTGGTATGTCCTAAAGAGGGCCCTGTTAAAGCATTTGTATCTATAAATTGACACTCTCGACAGAGCCTTATCTCTCATCAAAGCACACTATCATTACTTTTGCCGACTTGAATCACAATAAAGCACACCCATAACAGGAAAAAAAGATATGGTTGGAAAACCATGTACGCCCACTTTGGTGAAAAAATTCATATTGCCCTCTTCTGTGGTCCACATGATTAGAACTGGGAGATACAACTGGCTAATTTGATGATGAAGAAATGATCAAGCTGTGGAGGATGCCATCCTAACTAAACCTCACAGTGCAGTCGGGGGGATAAGCTCTCAATCAGCGACACTCGCCTAATACGGCAATTTTATATTCAAGTCGGCGAGGTTTGCTAATTTAATATCAAAAAGTCAACAAAAAGGTAAATTGGATCTTCACAAAAAAAATTATTTTGCCATTTTACGTTAAATTTACCAAATATTAAAATCTCAGCGGGGTCAAAAAAAATTTCATCGGGACTTTTTGCTACATTAGGATTATGTTAGAACAAGAAAAATTCATTGGAGAATAGCACCATGCAGAAAAATCATTCTGTTTCATCACTTGAGAGAACTGAAGAAAATCTGTAGACAGTGTAGGAAATGCTGAGAACAAGTGAAGGGCAACAAGCATAAAACAAAATAGGATACGGTAAGTGTGTTGTATTCTTCAAAAATAGTGGCCTTCCAGGGAGTAATAGCATCGATGGTCATGACCAGCAACTTGCTTCCAACGACCGGCACAGAAGGTCAATTGGGAGGTAGGTTGCCAACTGGCACTTCAGTGAAATGAAAAAAATTACCACTAAATTGGCACAATAAATTAATAGTTGCCCCAAGTACCATGAAGTGTATAGTAAATTAAAGGATTTACAAACGGACACTCAGAGTAGCTAGCTATTACCCGGTGACCTCATAGTACACCATCATACTGATTTTAGGTTTACTTTCCCTCCAAACTCATATCCGCCAGAAAGATCAGTGTTTCTGATGATGGAAGATATTGGTGCAAATTGCGACCACAGTCTATGGTGGTACATTGGTATTTAGCACAATATTTCACACTGAAGGATGGAAGGTAGTAAACGGTTTAACTCTTTTTCTTCAGGGATGATGCCCTGCAGATCTTGATGATGCAGTTGAAATGTTTCTCTGGTGATAGCCCAGGAGGAGTGGATTTGTGACAGCAGGGTACAGTTTGTACACAATTTTATGTCATGATACAAGAGATATTCCCTATTCGGTTTCTAGCAGAAATAATACAGGTGGGTGCCCGGTTTTAAAAGCCAATGATGGTGTAGTGATCGAGAGTGGAAGCAGGAGGTGTGAAGTTAGACTGCACGGTTGCACATCAAACGACGCAACACAAAAACTTCAAGTGAAAGGAAGTTGTAAAGAATGCAGGAAGGCGATGTGGCAGTTGCCCAGCAGCTGCATATCGTCAAGTAGGGAGGTAAGTATGATTGAGTGAGCTACCTGGCTATATTCAATCTGTGTTGTGCATAGATGTAAAGGCAAACAGGATAGTTCAAGATCTTATGCTTAGAAGGAAGGGGTCAGTCAATCGTCTCTTGCCCTTCCATGGACTCCCACAATACTACTATTATCAATTTAAATGAAGTAAATGATTTATCAAACTACTGATAGCAACATTCTGAGCTGGATAGCCTCTGGGGAAAACTTGGGATGCTCGGCCTGCACCTGATGGCCTATCATTCAAGTTTGTCAGGAAGTTGGCGTTCAAATTAACTTAATAGCCATTAGTGCTCCGACGGTATCATCTGCATCTGTACCAATGTCAGCCGTAAGTAGTTTTTTAACCCGGTTTTACAATTCCCATATAAGATTAGTTTAACCCTGGTTTTTGTAGATATAAATTGAACTACATTATTATAGACTCCTTAATGTCCATCTAGATAGTGCAACCACAAGGGGTGTGTGTTTTCTTTGTTTTGGTGAAGCAATGGAAAATTATACAACATAGCAGTGATGGATGTAGTAAACTAGCATTACGCCGACTTTAGTAAGTACACGATGATGTGTATGAGATCATCATTGATAGAAAAAATACATTGGTCCTGGACCGAATTGTGTTGCCTCAACTGTTTTAATGGGTCAATTTTCATTTCAGCTCTATCTTACACCTTGACCTTCAAATGACTTGACCTTGGCATGTGTATATCGTTGACCTCATGTGAATCTATGACGAAAGTTTGGTTTAAATCCATAAAACGAGAATGAGATGGCAAGGTTCACCCTTTTCACAACAAAGGACAACAGTGGACCAAAGTGATCCGTATGTATCTTTCTTGTGTCACACACAAAATAGACTTGTGTTCCCAGGAATTTGTCACAAAGGCTTTGGTAGAGCCATATGACTTGGAAAAGGTCACTTGAATTGGCAAGACAAATCGAAGTGGGCAATGATGGACATGGAAGCACAGTCAATTAAGTCTGCGCCTTCGGTTACAGGGTTCCAAGTCGCACAAATAAGCAACAAAGGGGTCAAAACAGAAACATCTGCCAAAAACCAATCCCATTCGCGCTGCAGGTGCATAGAACTAAACCGGAAAATTTATTACCAAGTGTTTTCGCTGTGGATCGAGAAGCATCTCGCAAAATTCACAAACGATGGACCAGCAAAAGCGGCGTAAGATGTAATCAGTCACGTAAAACACCAGTGTTTAGCTCACTATGCCCAAAGTGGATAGAAAATGCTAGTACAAAAATTAGAGCATCGAGAAGCCTGAAGGCAAGCGATTCTCAATCGAGCAGTGATGTGACTGAATCAGGTTGTCCAAAATCCTGGCATTAAAGGAAGATGACGTCCCCTCCCCTCTCCCCCAAACACCCATCCCAAAGACAAACCACCCCACCCCACCCCCCACACCCGTCCCGACACCCCACCATCACCTTCCCTACCCCAACACTCCCCCTTGCATATCCATGTACTGTTTCAGTGATACAGACTGATGCATATTTTATTAGATCAATTGCATCAAAAATGCCCCTTTAATTGGCCACAAGCACTTGACCCATTACGATAGACACAAAAGATGATGGCCACTATTAGAGAGTAGTCTTTCGCTAGCGCAGGATTTTGTATATCTGATGTACTGTTTAGCAATACAGCAATTAGGCATAATTTCAAAGTTAGCTCATTTACATACCTGAGCCACATGAATAACTAATGTATTGTTGTGATTCCATAAGAGTGCGCCTCATCAAAGCACTTTATTCTAGAAGATTGAACTCACGGCAGAACGGTCTTATCCTCTATCAAAGCAAATGTCATCTTATAGTTTGCTCATTCTTAAGTTGAAGGTGAAGTCACTGCGATTTTATGTTGCGCAGCCAGGAAGCGTGCTCGCTATGCGTGAATCATAGCATATGATAACAACACGCGAAATAAAGCGGCTACGGTCGAGACGCTAGTGGGAACGCAAAGAGTTCACCTTCATCTTGAGGTGAGACAAAGTATACTTTGCGACTTGAATCAAAATAAAGGACCAAGTGGAATACAAATATGGCTGGAAACAATGTTTGCCCAACTTTTTTGGTTTGAAAAGTTCACTGCACTCTTCTGTGGTCCCAAGTACAAATGGGAAGATATGACTTGCCGATGTGATGAAGAAGACAATGATGAAGCTGTTGAGTATGTCATCTAACATAAACCTAGAGTAGGTAATGCAGATGATATGTTACAGATGCAAATGCTACTGCTGTTGTGGATGGAGATGATGATTATCAAGGAGAATCTGAAGAACATTTTTGTAGACAGATGCAGGAAATGCTGAGAACAAGTGCAACAAGCATATAAAACAAAAGGATAAGGAAAGTGTATTGTATTTTCCTAAAGAGTGTGCCTTCAAAGCATTTTGTTCTATAAAATTGAACTCTAGACAGAATGCCTTATCCTCTAATCAAAGCAAATATCATCTACTTTGCCGACTTGAATCACAATAAAGCACCCATAACAGGAGAATACAGATCATGGTTGAAAACCATGTACGCCCACTTTGGTGAAAAGTTCACTGCACTCTTCTGTGGTCCCAAGTACAAATGGGAAGATATGACTTGCCGATGTGATGAAGAAGACCATGACTCAAGCTGTTGAGGATGACATCTAACATAAACCTAGAGTAGGTAATGCAGATGATATGTTACAGATGCAAATGCTACTGCTGTTGTGGATGGAGATGATGATTATCAAGGAGAATCTGAAGAACATTTTTGTAGACAGATGCAGGAAATGCTGAGAACAAGTGAAGGGCAACAAGCATAAAACAAAAGGATACGGTAAGTGTGTTGTATTCTTCAAAACAGTGTGCCTTCCAGGGATATAGCTACGCTGGTCATGACCAGCACTTGCTTCCACCGACCGGCACAGAAGGTCATTTGGGAGGTTGCCAAGTGGCACTTTACTTCAGTGAAATGAAAAATTACCACATAAATTGGCAAATAAATTCATAGTTTGCCCACAAGTACCATTAAGTGTATAGTAAATTTTAAGATTTACAACCGGCACTCAGAGTAGCCTAGCTATTACCCTGGTGCCTTCATAGCTCAATCAATACTGATTTTAGGTTTTACTTTCCCTCTAAACTCATATCGCAGAAAGATCAGTGTTCTTGATGATGAAGATATTGGTGCAAATTTGCGACCACAGTCTATGGTGGTACATTTGGCTATTTAGCACAATATTTTCACACTGAAGTTGATGAAGGTAGTAAACGGTTTAACTCTTTTTCTTCAGGGATGATGCCCTGCAGATCTTGATGATGCCAGTTGAAATGTTTCTCTGGTGATAGCCCCAGGAGGCAGTGGATTTGTGACAGCGTGTACAGTGTACACATTTTTATGTCATGATACAAGAGATATTCCTATTTCGGTCTAGCAGAATAATAAAGGTGGTGTGCCAGGTTTTAAAAGCCAATGATGGTGTAGTGATCGGAGTGGAAGCAGAGTGTGAAGTTAGCTGCACGGTTGCACATCTAAACGCACGCACAAAAACTTCAAGTGAAAGAAGTTGTAAAGAATGCAGGAAGGGCGATGTGGGCAGTTGCCCAGCAAGCTCCATCATGTTGTCAAAGTAAAGTAGATAGTGATCTCCTGGCTAAATTCAAATTCGGCAACTATGTAAGGCAACAGCTAGGTTCAAGATCTGCTTAGCAGGAAGGGGTTCAGTCACTCGTCTCTTGCCCTTCCAATGGACACAATACTACTATTATCAATTTAACTGAAGTAAATGACTTTATCAATCTACCTGATAGCAACATTTCTGAGCTGGATAGCCTCCTGGGGAACACTTGGGATGCTCGGCCTGCACCTGATGGCCTATCATTCAAGTTTGTCAGGAAGTTGGCGTTCAAATTAACTTCATTAGCCATTCAGTGCTCCGACGGTATCATCTGCATCTGTACCAATGTCAGCAGTAAGTAGTTTAACCCTGTTTTCAATTCCCATATAATATAGTTTAACCCTTGTTTTTGTGATAAAATAGAGATGAACTACAATTATTATATACTCCTTTATTCCATCTAGATAGTGAACACAGGGTGTGTTGTTTTCTTTGTTTTGGTGAAGGCAAGGGAAATATATCACAACATAGACAGTGATGGAAGTAGTAAACTAGCATCTACCTGCGACTTTCGTAAGTTACACGATGATGTGATATGAGATCAATTGATAGAAAAAATACATTGGTCCTCGGACCGCATGTGTCGCCTCAACTTTTTAATTGAGGTCCATTTTTCATTTTTCAGCCTATCTTACACCTTGACCTCACATGACCTTTGACCTTGGCATGTGATCTTTGACCTCATGTTGCATCTATGACTCAAGTTTGGTTTAAATCCATCAAAGAATGCAGATGGCAAATGTTCACCCTTTTCACAACAACAGACAACAGTGGACAAAGTGATCCGTATGTATCTTCCTGTGTCAACACAAAAACTTGTGTTCCCAGAATTCGCAAAAGGCTTTTGGTAGAGCCATATGACTTGGAAAAGGTCACTTGAATTGGCAAGACAAATCGAAGTGGCAATGATGGACATGCAGCACGTCAAGTCCTTCGCCTTCGGTACGGGGGTTCAATCGCACAATAACAACAACAGGCGTCAAACAGAAACATCTGCCAAACCAATCCCATCACAGGCTGCAGGTGCTAGAACTAAACCGGAAAATTCTATTACCAAGTGTTTTCGCTGTGGATCTGAGAAGCATCTCGCAAATTTCAACAAATGCCCAGCAAAAGCGGTAAGATGTAATCAGTCACTGTAACACAGTAGCTCACTATGCCCAAGTGTGTAGAAATGCATAAGTACAAAAATATAGATGCATCCGAGAAGCCTGAACCAAGCGATTCTCAATCGAGCAGTGATGTGACTGAATCAGGTGTACAAATCCTGGCATTAAATGAAGATGACAGGATCCTGGGTACAGTAAAGGTGTCTCAAGTTCAAGTACCCATAACACCAGTCTCTTTAAAGGCCGACTCAGAGATTTCCTGAGGATGGCACCCTCAATTTCCAAAAAAATTGTGTTTTGCATGTACATAATACTTGTCCATGTACTTATTACTGTGTGAAATTGCTAAGCTTAAATCGAATTCCTTCATATAGGAAATCACAACTTGTTATAAAATTCCAGATCCGGAATTTTTGTTATACACAGTATCCTATGGGACATAATACTACACGTTTACTGCATCAAAACGAAAAATCCGATTCAGCTCAAATTCGGAATTGTGCATTTAGGTTACTATCTTTAGTTCTAGTTGACTATTTTTCATTATTACACAAAAAAATAATATTTAGAAAATCTCTGAGTCAGACTTTAATTCTGGTGGACATATATGGAAGTCATTGTAATATTCCAATGGGGGAGTTCAAGTTAGAATGTATGCTCAGTATTAGAATTGAATTGCAAATGAGATGAAGCAGCCAAATTCTGGACCGGATAGTTTTAATTCCTGCCAAAAGTTTTAGATTTCCATGGTTACATATTTCTAATTGGTTGGTTTTTCCCACTCCTTAAAGACACTATCAGTGATTTGCTAAGTCAGCAAATCGAAAAAAATCATCAAAAATCAGATTTTTGCATGTATGTAACAAGTACAGATAACCTAACATACCCTGCAAATGATAAGACCAGAAGCAAACCTAATAAGGACAGGATCGGAGATTTTAGTCATTATTGTCCGAACGGACACTTACTACAACACGTAATTGAATGGAGAATCGTATCTTGGAACACTGCCGTTTCTTCCTTTTCCTGTCAATTCTACAGCTGGAAAAGGTAACTTATGAGAATTCTACAGACTTATCCTTCCACTTGAAGCTATTCCTGCAAATTTCAAATATTTTCAAATCACTGATAGGGTCTGAAGTCTTTTTATCATTTGAGCAGATTCACATTTCTAATTGACCCTTCAGAAGTCATGAGACAAAATCATTTTCTAAATATTAGATCATTAATTTCCATTGCTGCTTTTTCTTTTTGACTCAATTTATTTGCTATATTTTCTTATAAATATAGGCCTACTAACTACATAAAGAAATTAAAACTTTCTACTTGCAACTCACCTGTAACAGAAATGGAATCATTTGGCTTTATCATTATGATACTTCATACATGCAAAAATTTACATTTTATCTACAATTTTCAGAGTAAAATCGCTACTGGTCAGATAATCTGTTTTACCATGGTAACCATAATATCATTTGTCAAGTTTCCTGCCAGGAAATGACATAAGATGTTTGCATGGTAACTGTGCATATGATTGGTCAATTTTTCCCGCTAGGATATCACATGACAGACTTTTTCCTGCTAGAACATCACATGACAGTGTCTAGCTTGTGTTTCCATGGTAGTGCATTCTTTTTCTAATCACATGATCTTTGTTGTCCAATAGGGATAGGTCTGTAAGAGTACTTAAACAGCATCAAATAACTAACTACATCAGTCCAATCAATGGACATTGAAGGGAATAGACTGCAGCTGGGCAGGCATCTCTGGGTTCGTATAACCAGAATGATGCAAATGCAAGTGAATGGTGAAATTCGCAATGTCCGCAGAATGACATTCTGTCGGATGGGTCTACTGCGGAGCAGATGGGTCATGAGTAGCATGGGATGCACTACTTGCGACCAAAATTTCTGCACTTTGGCTTCTGGCTGTACGTATTTGTTTTTTGTTTTCTTCTTGCATTCTTTGTTTTTCACCCATTTAGATTATGCTAGCAAATGTTTGAATTTTTGCATAATTCTTATTTTCTTTTCAGTTGGCAGTGCTACTACCACCGCTAACAGAGCCGGTGCCTAAATGAAGAATCAGTCAGGATTCTTTGGATAAAAGAAATCAAGTCACTGCCTTAAAAAGCATGACTTGCTTGCCCCGTGCTTATTTGCGCACGCTACAATGCACAGGAGCCTCACACAGGGGTTATATGCCGCACACGTCATTGGTGTGGTCGCCGTCGGGTAGCACTCTGCCCTTCGGGGCCATGCTACCCGATTCATCATGGTATTGATGTGTTGCGACCACAATATTTCCGTAAAAAGAACTGCCACTTGGCTCCACACTAGTTAAAGGGAATAGTAGCGATAATGTGAGAGAATCGAAAAAATGTGTAAATACAAGTTTTTTAAACTTATAAATCACGGATACGTGTGTACAATTCCATTTTTTACTCTTTTTATGGTAGAAACAAATCACCAAATAGTGAAAAAAAAATGGAAGTATTTGAGGAAAATTTTTCCGAGACGACGATCTCAATGAGGAGATAGATGGAGACATGGAACTGATCGAGCCTGTCAAGCCCACCACCACATCCCGGAGAACAATTAATGCTGTAGCTGAAATCCATAGCAAAATAATGGTAAGTTATCGCAAGGGTGCTTGATATAACTTAGTGCTTCGATATGTAGCCATGTGACCAATAATATCCGTTGGTTGAACGAACTAGTGTGTTCAACTTCCGGGTATTCTCTATACAATTATACATTCATAATCTGTAATAACTAATCAAATGTATTTTTTGGCCGAATACAGTATTTTTTACGGTAATTTGTTGGTGGAATTGCTGCCAGGTGAACACACAATTTCCAATGTGTTATAAGCTTACATGTGAAGAGCCCAAAAATAATAGAGCCATGTCAAGGAGTGTAGCTATCCCCCCTCCGGTTTTCAAACATGGGTGCATGCCGTGGGAAAAAAGCAGATGGCATGTGTTTTTCTGGTGTTAATGCATTTCTGTCGTCTGCTGAAATATTAATTATAAAATGTTCTGTCTACCATAAAGACGCTGATTTGGTCTAATCATTTCCAGTAAGGGCTAAAGTATATTAAGCTTTACAACCAGGCAAAAAGATCTTGAGGGCGCACTATTTTTAGGGGGTTACATGGGTAAAAAATCGGCACGCGCAACAGCGCGACACGGCCTTTCTTATCCCGCAAACTTTCGACACGCAGTCTCTTGTCGAGCGACGGACATTTTCCAAAAATTACTGTTATCGTTCGACACGCGACTTTTGGGGGAAAATTAAAAACCGACGTACGACTTTCATAACTTCCGTATGCTTTGACACGCGACACCCAACTTGGGGGAAACAACTTACAACTAACCGATAGAAGTCTAAGGACGTACGAAAAATACCTTCCAAAACGCGATCTTCCCGGGCGGCCTGAGAGTCTTTTAGTTTTACTAATTCCTCAAGACAGTATCAGTAATTGTGTTCACATTTTTTTTAATAATCAGGTTAATAATTCATCTCTGTAAATGAAATTGTTGTATCAACTTCGGCACTGCCCGGCAGCTTCCCAGCCGGCCCGCCGCCATGATTTCTCTTTTCAGTCATATGAAAATGACAAATTTGAGCAATTAAAACACATTATCATTTATTGAAGTGTCAAAATCTAGGTTTGTATTTTTAAATGATTTTTTAAAAATAATTTGGACTTCTTTAAACTTATTTACCCCTGTTTGTTTTGTTTACTTCTAATTAACATATGAATGCTTGGATGTTCCATTAAATACACGGGGTAAACTCAGCCTGATGAGAAAAAGTTTGTACAAATCATCTTTAATCGGGCTATTTTACTAAGCAATAATAATAGTTATGTGATTAAAAATTACTGTGAATAGACCAAACAAAACTAGAGATTTAGAATCGACTCTGTTTTTGAGTCATGTTTTATTTACAACTTGTATAACTCTTTGAATCGTGATAGGGATGTTGGGACTCCCGCGACCGATAAATATGATGCAAAATTCTTCGGGAAATCCCCCTCCTCCGCTGCAAATTTGTCAACAATTACCTAATTGCGAATGTGGTGGTCTTACTCGCATACCTCATTAACACCTATTAAACATGCAATAGCCATGTAGAAAATGACAGCAGAGTCTACCGGCACAACAAATGCAATTAGCAACACAAAATCAATCCGCGCACGTGCATTGAAGACAGTTATTTACCGATGTCTGCTACACATTTCTGATAAAATATCCATTTTATTCGACATATTTTTCAGCGCTTATAATATAATGACACACTGAATTTTGGAAAAACAAAACTTAAAAATTGTCAAAACGGACAGCGAATGTTGTAGAATTATGTTTTCGTGCTTAGCCAATGGAACTACATCGACCAGGTGCACATCGCAAATTGTTCGGTGCTCTCGGCTTACACAAAGGCCTAAGGCGTGGCTCTAATAACATTGTCGGACATTATTAAAATTGTACCCAAAATAGCTCCAAAGACTGGCGATGATAATTTTCATTGCCATGCACAACGTTTTTTTTAAGACGGCGATGCAAGAGGAATTCCTAAAACAGAGGTACTGTACTTAACCGGTATGTTTCCGATGATGTGACATGTGACGATGTATAAAGTTAAATGTTATCCCGGGATTTTATCGCAACTGGATTCTAACCGATTCTCCACATTTAAACATTTTCAGCTCAAATTGGATACAAACTAATGCAATTTATATACTCTTAAAAAAACAGAGCGTTGCCAACAAATCGGCAATAGCGCTCTCTAAATGCGTATTTTCCTGGACCCATGAGTTTGTAGGCAGCAAAATCCAACATGCGATGCCAATAAATGATCGATATCCGATGCAGGAGCACAGAATATTAAAGCTCGGACACTGGCGAAACGTTGAGGCTGGGGCTAAAAAGCGACCCGCGACACTCCAAGTGCGCTTAAATAGCGACACGGCGACCAGCCGTGTTAATTTGTCCACCCATGTAGACCCCTATTTTTGGAATGGCCATGTCTCTCTAAATAGGGATGCTTGTCATGCCAAATTTTCATTTAAAACTAAAATGGGCTATGATGGTGCTTGTTTGTATTTTAAAATTGGTTTTATTGTTTCAGTTTCATCAACTGAGTAAAATCACAAAACGAAGGCAACGCCACCACCGGTCAGCCAAGCCAAAACGGACAAGAAGCAATAATTGTGTAGCGGAGGATAATGACGCCATAAGTGTGGAATTCAGTAAGTTGCTAAATTTAGAGTTTTATACTGATTCGCATTGATACGTTGGTCCCCCTGGAGTTTTGACTATTCAATTAAGTCGAGAGGGTCAACCTGCTCTACCGTGAAAATGAAAAATTCAAATTCACGTGCCCAGCGATTATCTTGGGGACTCAACAGTCATTTAACTACTCACCTGCCACTGAATACAATTTTTCATTCATGTATGGAAACGCACTACAGCCTGTCTAAAAAAATTGGTACAATCAGATAAAAAATTGGTTAATATGAATTCAAACTAAGTCATTCTTAGTGACATAATCTTAAAGACAAAGACAGACTATTACCATATGTTTGTTTCATCTCATTTGCTTTGTCAATCCAGAGAACTATCAATTTAGTGCGATATACCAAAATCGATTCTGTGCCACTTTTTATGCATGGGCAGAGTTGTTTCGGCCATCTATGGCATGTTGTCTTGAAGCTCACAAAAGATGGCAACTTGACAAAAAGAAACAAACACCGATTAAATTTAGTAAACAAAGGAAGCCTAGTTTTTATCGACACAAGTTTAATAGTCAACATAATCAGTTCACTTTATAAAAATCTTTCCTTATAAATAACAAAAACAGTACAAATATTTATTGCACGTCAATGAAATGGAGCTTTGAATTTATGACAAGATTGGTATCTGTTAACATCATGCCGAGAAAAAGGAATGAAATTGCAACCCAAATAAACACTCCAAATCAAAAGAAATGGTTTTAAAATATTGCAACATTTTTTTGTACATTTACTAATTGTTAAAGTCAATAAAAATTTTGAATTTGAAGCAATTATCAAGTGGTGGTAGGATTTGCATTTCATGATCTTCAAGACCATAGAACTCTCTTCTCCAGTTGCTGTACGCCACTTTAAACGCGCATGGTTCTCTTCTGACAAACAACAGTATGTCGAATGTTATTCACTTAATCTTAAAGCCAGAACTTACTGATCATCACTTCCACATTACGTAACTGTTTTTCGTATCTTTTACTAGTTTTCTTAATGGAGTTAATCCCTTTTTAAAGAATTTCATATATGTTCCTTGAATAACTTATTTTTCACTAATTCGTTCACCGTTTTCACTCAACCAGAAAGTGGCACAAAGTCAATTTTGTGTTCCCCCGCAGTAAACTTATGCTATCCCTCTCGATTGACCTAAGCAATTGAGATGAAACAAAAAATCCTGGAAGCCTGGTCTTTTCTCTTGAATGTGATATACAAAACAACTTACTTATGTTGAGATATAATATTGAAAAAAAAATCGGTTTTGATTGGTCACCCTTTTTTTTGAGACAGGCTGTATAGTGTATTTCAGGTCTTAACATTGCTCACAATAACATGATTAACAGAAGTCCCTGCGCCTCATTGAATTTTTCACCTCCGCATGTATGATACGGGGTCACATATCAGATGAATCGAGTATAGTTGCCTGGCGTCAAGTGTATTTTTTTTATTATTAGTTTGTTTGTGATACTGTAGTTTGGTGTATGAGCTTTATTCTATAAAACTATTATTGATCCTCTTACAATGTCTTTTTCTGCCCTAACAAATGCATTTATCATTGGGTTTATATTGAAGACTACCATGGAAAGGGTTGGCTGGTTTGAACTCCATGAAACTTTCCTTGGATTTAATCAGTCTTAATATTTTTAGAGTAAGAAACTTAGATCCATTTTGAATTGGCATAATAAAATGCATCAGTGTAGGTGTATACCGATGATTGTTATGCTAAAAATATCACTGAATCAACCTAATAATGGCTAGTTACGAAGCTGCTTTTAAGAAGTCTGTTTAATTAACAAAGATACTTATAAAATTTGGGCCATAAAGCCCACGTCAAAGGAGTCATGCAGGTTAAAGAAATGTTTAATTTCTATGTCATGAGTGTATTGGTATTTTATAAAATATATCATGAGGTCAAAATTTGAATTGTCCATTTCACATATTCCAATTGCCAAATTTTGTGAAATGAAAAATCAAATCCTTTTACGACGTGTTTTTTTTTTGATTTTGTTTCAGCCTCCCAACCACCACATGATTCGGCACAAAGCGGCCGGAAACATGACTAAGACGAAAAGGTCACCGTTGAGAAGAACATGAGTACTGAAAAATACTCTTTCTGAGCATGTACTCTTTCAGACTGGAGTGCTCTTGATTATAATTATATTTAATTTGAGCTCAGTGCTCCCATTGCCTCATTTTTGTGGTGCCCCCTTCAAGGACCCCATTGCTAATGGTTTGAGGTTATACTTTGTACTCCACAGCTCATATTTTCCTGTCTATACTTATACCGTGCAGTGGATTCTAAATATTTATTGTGCAAAAGTGATATGCGAGTACTGAAGAAATATAATGTAATGAAATGAGGACCTGTGGGACATATGTCGGGTGCCACTAAATACATGCGCGGATCTAGGGAGAAGGGCGGAGGGGGCGCGCGCCTCCCGGTAACTCTGCAAAATCTTGCAAAATAAATCAGCCCATTTCGGAGAAGTTTCACAGCTTCAGCCCCGGTAATTTGACGTTGTTTCAATCTGGATCTGCCCCTGAATACAACACGCTTTGACATCCAGAAAACACGTGCAAACTTTTTAAACCAACCGGCCACGGGGATCCGCAAGTTTTAACTTGCAGTATTTTTACGTTCTGTTTCCATTGCAGCGCTGGCCCATAAGACATTGGACCCTGCCATCCAGGCAACAACTTAGAGCAGCCCGCGAGGCAGCTGGAGGTGCGATCACATTTTTGATATGTGACGGAATAGAGTGTGCATATCTGCGGAATGGCTTCCGAGAAAGACAAGGAGATTGAGATCCTCAAACGCAACGGGATATAGTGAAGAATGTACAAATCTTGGCTATTTTCTGTTATTGTTTTTCACAAATTTGGTTTATACTGGATACTGATCAGTGATGTTTAATAGTTTATTATTAATACTATCGTCTATTTTGACATTTGTTCTCTACAGAATTTATCATTTTAACAGTAAAAAAAAAATACGGACGTTTTTAAACCAGTGTGACTATACATGTGGCATACATTAGACGCATATTCTTTATTCATCGATAAAAGGACTACATGTACAGAGTTGTTTTTTTTCCGTGCGTAACTTGACACCCTTTTTTGCTCTTCTTCATCAACACAACCAGAACCATCCGGAACAGCACTAAGGAATCCATTTGATTCATTCTATGTGTACGATTCTGGTGTGTCAGATATTGCCACAACAATAATGGTAAAAACTGGCCCCGTGTTTGTTTTTTAATAAGGCGACTAAAAAAACATGCTTTATGGGCCGAACCGACCCTGATTTTTCCTTTTGTAAAATCAGCCTGTTTAGCCAAATTTTATTTTTTTAAGAAAATATGTAAAATTTTCATTTTCTTGTATTGGGGGATGTTAGGACAATTTTGACCTCAAGAAAGCAAAAATTTAAAGAAAAAATCGCCCCACCTACCACCCTACTTGAAAAGTCTGCTCGCCCGTAAGACATGTTTTTTTGTCGCCTAAACGCATATATTGTTACTTCTTGTTCGCATGTGCGATATAACCCAAGTCAGTACAAACAATGGACCATGCTGATGCGTTTCCCCAAACCATGCAATGTCCAATTAGTTTCGGACCATTTACTTTGTTCAATCAATACATATCTATTAACATGTCAGATAATGATATTTTCGCTTTAATTTCATGTTGCCTAAAGATTAAATGAACTTAGTATAGTAAATTTATTAAATTTGTTTATTGTAGGTCAATTATGTGATGTAGGTGACTGTTTTACTATTGACATCGGTTGCGAGACCAAAATATCGTAGGCCTACTTTGCGAACATAATTAAGGGAATTCGGTAAAAGTTTTGCAAACGCATATAATTTTGCTACAAAATTCAGGCCTCGGATATTACAGATCAAACCAGGGTCAAACTAACTCTATCTAAATGGGCAGAACCAAGATTGATGGCAACTGCCACTACATTGTGGGTTTAAGACTGGACCAGTTAAGATATTGTTTACGTAGTGGAAGATAAAATAACTAATATATGTTTGTTTGGTTTGCAGAATGGGATGGTTGCCATAGCAAGGAACGAATGGCCTCGTCCAAAAGAAGTAAGGTGTAGTGTTTGTGTTTTTGTTTTTACGCCGTTGGTCTCATCGCCATTGCCAAGAAAATGTTGCAACAAGGCATATTAACACTTATGTTTTTGTTTTATGAGGAGTGGTAACCCAGCTAAGGTATTATAAAGTCCAATTTTCAAAAATAGTTTAGACACAATATGCACATCCTGATTTGAATCGGAATTCGGTGCTAAAGGTTGTCAACGTGAATCTGCATTGAAATTTGGAAGTGTATGGTGTTAATAATCAGTGATTGTCACTAAACTTGTGTGGATTTTATTTATTCAGTACGGAATTCAGTACGCAATTACAGATTTTTCCAAAAACAAATATGCCCAAGAAAACAAGTTCTTCTGTTTCGTTTGCATTGTAACAAAAGGTTTGAAAACAAGGTAAATGAAAGGGGTAGGAAATTGCCAACCGAACAGAACAGCATCAAAACGGCCTACAACTTCCGGGTGCGTCTGTTACTTTCAAAAAGACTTAACGGAGGGAGGGCGCTCTTACCCAGATGATCAGTTAGGGCCTGGGCATGAACAATTAACCCAGGCAAAATGGTAAGTTCCATAAACGGTGAGATTTAATCCACTAATCCCAATGGATTTTGACGTCAATAATTTTTTCTAAGTTATCATGATATTACTAAGATCTTGAACAAAGGTTTAACGAGATGGATTTAATGTAACTGGGACCGAGACTGCCATAGTAAATGCATGTAGCAGTACCCAAATTCCGTTTGGCACCCCCAATGCCCAAAATAGCGAGCAGATCGTGTCGTACCCCCTGAGTAACTGATTATAGTACGTTTTTCTGAGAGAGTGATCTTTAGTGCTGGGATGGGAAGGGATGATGATCAACGTAAGATGTAGTCTTCAGGTATATATTTGCAGTTGTCAAGATATCACTTTTGTGTCCAACCCTTCGGTCATTGATATCTGAACAGGTATACCCAGTCATGTAAGTAAAGTATAAGCTGCCTGTGCAAACCTATTTACAACTGACCAATTCGGAATACTTTTGAAATTAATTGAAGCAGCTATTTTGAAGGTTCAATTTAAAAAGAGCCGGGAATCAACCATTGCGGATTAGTTTGAAATGAAAAGGCTTTGAAAATCGTGACATTGAATCGGCAAGTGAATTTTAAAATCAAGGAGTAGTGTGGCTAGTTACCAATCATGCGAGTTCCACATTTATTTTTTATTACTTTCTTCAATTCCTGCATAATAAGATTTCCTTTTAGTATGTAGGCGTTTTGGTAGATTTCTGTTAAAATAACATTGGTCTATGTTAATACATTTCAACGATTTACAGTAGGTACAATGTAATACAGGGGCCCAATCTGATGTAACATGGGGTTATTTGTCAGCGTTACAAGGGGATGGTTAAATAATTATTTTTGTGGTGGACTTTTTTAAGCCAATAATTCTATCGATATTTTCCTTGGTAAGAGTAGCCTCCTCTCCATGCCAATGGAACGGCTTGGTGCACTGGTTGGAAGATTGGTCTTGGGAAAATACACTATAACACAGGGAAGGCAATACCTCTTTAGTTTCCCAAATCATTTTCCTCCCAAACTGTTAGGAGTTTTGTTTTATTTCACCATTAAAGGTGAACGAGAGATTTCACATATCGGGTGTGCCTTAAAAATCGAAAGTACTAAATTTTGCCGCCTTGATGTAAAGATTTCCCATCAAAAATATCCCTATTGCAAGCATTAAGCCGAGAAATGTCTTTTGTTACAAAAATTGTGAAATTTTTATTTCGTATAGGAAACAAATACGAAATTCAGCCTATGTTTTACATTGAAATACAAGCAAATCCACATTGCCTTTTTTCTCTCTTTTAAGACATTTCTGTAGCGAAATACAAGGCAAGAAATCTATTGAGTGTCTAATCTATATGAAATTACTATTATGACACAATATTTTGGGTGCCTCAAAATCTCTCGTTGCACCTTTAACTGCTGTGTGCGAAGTCTACTGGAATTAACTATTTAACTGTGTGCATTCTCAAATACCAACTCCACATTACATTTTAAACTTATTCCAGGATGCAGCAACTCCAGCCCCCGCTCCAGTCACACCAACAAAAAGACATACAGGAACCACCAGTCCTCTGCAGTCTCAAACACCCTGTTCCGCAACGGTAAGTTATTATGACATTGGTGTAGGTTGTGGTCAAGTCATAATCATTTCAATTCAGAAGGGAGGTTTAGTTGCCATGCACGAGGCATACACTTGTACATAGAGTGTGGATTTTTTTTTATGAATCCGTCGAGCAGAAAGTCCTGTTTCAGGTATGACATCTAACCTCAATATATTGTATATTGATAACTCCTGTAGGAATTCCCAAAACGCAATGATCAAATGGGTACCAAAATATGCTTTTGATGTGATGTTCCATTCTTTCAAAGAGCCTAGTTGCATTTCTCGATTACTTTAATTTATGAGATCACCAGGATCATATTTGGTTATGTATCTTCGTATTGTAGAATATATTTTGAATATAAGCCCCGATATTAGCACATGTATGGGAACATTTGCCTAGTTTAACCTTTCCCAATCAAATTATGATATGTACTGCCAATAAATCTAGATCGATTTTGAGATATTGTTTTTGTTGTTTATAAATACAGTTTTGTGACTCTTCTACAGAACCTCCCAGACCTTGCTTTCGTCGCAAATAACCACAACCATTCAAAATCATTTAAAATGTTGTTTTTTTCAATAGGACTGGTATAGGGTGCAGCATATACTAGAGCGGAGGGTTTCTACTTTAGAGGCCATTGTTGCAGAACTGCGGCAGTCGAAGTCTCGTCAACAACAACCCCAAGTGCACCCGAACCCCGGCACGCAAGGACCCGACACCTCAGACCCTGGTTAGCAACACACCGACATCACCACAGCGGCACAAACGCACGTTCCGTAGGATAAAAAACAAAACATGCAACCACAACAGAAAAATGGCAACAAAAAAGAAAAGGAACAAAACGCACCACCCACGCAAAAAGAACGCAAAGGCACCAACCGCTAAAGGCACCAAACCTCCTGAACACAACCGCCCTGGCACCAAACCACTATAAGCACCAAACCACTTCCAGCACCAGAAACATATGTGGAAAGTAGGGATATGGATGCTAATGGGGAGTGGTCCAAATACACCTTAAAGGGGAATTCGGTCGAAGAGCATGGAATAGGTAATTTTTATTTAGCAGGGGAGGGAGGTCCTATTTCAAGGATATTTGGTGAGAAACTTTTTGCACAGGAGCGGAGGAGGATGAAGCGTAATTTTGGCAGGCTGGGATAAGGTGTTCGTCGTTGGATCCCGTAAGGGTAGATGTTCGTTGAAACGTGCTGTATTAGCATTTTGCCTGCGACTTAAGGAAATCGGGAAATTTAACAGGAACAAGAATTATTTCAAATGTATCTCTGTCAACTATTTCACCAAATCGCCCGACGTATGGGCCCAACCACACTCCGAGCACCGAAACATAGTGTGGATAGTTAAGGGATGTGAGGCTTTAATGGGATGTATGTGCAAACAACGGAAGGTTGTGTGATTCTTAACCCGAATTACACCTAAGGGGAATTGTCGAAAAACATGGAAGTTATAGAAGGGAGGGAGGCTATGCACGAATTAATGTTTTGGTGAGGTAAGCTGTGTAGTAAGACGAAGGTACACAGGCGGTTTCGGAATGTCGTGCGTTCGCATAGTGCAGTACATCTGAGTAGGCGGCTTCGACCGGCCCCCACCTCCCAATAACAGAATTGCTCTGCAGAGCTGGGAAGCGTCGTTTGGATCCGTAAGGGTAGATGCTGTATGAAAAGCGCGCCCAATCATCAACCAACAATGGCACCATACCGCCCCGGCACCCAACCAATCCGCACCAGAAACATATGTGGAAAGTAGGGAGGGAGGTGTGAATTCTAATGGTAGAGTTGTCCGAATACACTTAAAGGGGGAATTTGTCGAAGAAGCATGGAAGTTTATAGAAGGGAGGGAGTCTATTTCAAGATATTTGGTGAGGAAGCTTTTTGCACAGGAGGAGAGGATGACCAGTAATTGTTCTGGCAGAGCTGGGAAGTGTCGTTTGGATCCCGTAAGGGTAGATGCTGTGAAACGTGCTGTATTTAGCATTTTGCCATGCGCCTTAAGTGAACGGGAAATTTAACAGGAACGAGAATTATTCAAATAATCTGTGTCAACTATTTCACCAACCGCCCCGGCACCAACCGCCCCAGCACCAACCACTCCAGCACCAGAAACATATGTGGAAAGTAGGGATGTGATGCTAATGGGAGAGTTGTCCGAATACACCTAAAGGAGGAATTTGTCAAAGAAGCATGGAAGTTTATAGAAGGGAGGGAGTCTATTTCAAGATATTTGGTGAGGAAGCTTTTTGCACAGGAGGAGAGGATGAACAGTAATTGCTCGGGCAGAGCTGGGAAGCGTCGTTTGGATCCCGTAAGGTTAGATGCTGTGAAACGCGCCAACATCAACCACCATGGCACCAACCGCCCCGGCCCAACCACGCCATCACCAGAAACATATGTGGAAAGTAGGGATGTGGAATTCCTATGGTAAGTTGTCCCGAATACACTTAATTAAAGGGGGAATTTGTCGAAGAAGCATGGAAGTTTATATCGAAGGGAGGAGTCTATTTCAAGAATTGGCTGAGGAAGCTTTTTGCAACGGGCAGGATCTGTAGGTTAGATGCGTGAAAAAACACACTGTATTCATCATTCTGCCATGTGCCAATGAACGGGAACTTACGTTCACAAGAATTATCAACTACTACTCGTGTGTCAACTATTTTCCTGATCTGGTACATATTGCTTAGAAAAAACTTGTATGTTCCATAGACTAGGACAATTTAAAAGAATTCTATAATACATATCAGTCCTGCTATTCTCCTTGGACTAATTTTCCGATACTTCTTGAAGAGTGTCCAAAATCTATACCAATTGTGATCTGACTGAGATGAATAATTTGTCATGTGAATGCCAATAATGTAGTAATGCAATAGCTGGCATTTGTCAGAATCCCCATCAAACATACTATTTTGCAAACTTTGGTCTGCATCGCCCGGCTAACGATTTCAAGAAGAGCCACTGACATAATGAAAGATAAATTGAGAGAGGTATCCTAATACATGACAGCACACACACATTATCATACAGCTATTGTCCAGGGGCGCGATCTAGGGAGGGCGCAACGCGCCTCACTAATAGTTCTGCAAAACCTTGCAAATCAGCCCATTTTGGAAAGTTTATCCTTTCATCGCCACCCTAATTTTGACTTTTTCCAAATCCTGGATCAGCCCCTGATTGCCACTTTCCAACTTTTTGGTATTCACACAATGAAGTGGTCAATGATTGGCAGTCCCAATCAGGTGCTTCCAAGAAGGAGAGATAGATCCTAGGAGCTAGTAAAAAACCTCAATTCCTTGGCAAAGTTCATAGCTTTCCTCACCATATATTTAGAAAGTAACCCCTGTTTTTTTGGGTTGATATCAAAACCCCTATCACACAAGGTCAGTTTCATTCATGTATGTACAATTTACAGACCCACTGAACTGTGTCCACGGTAGATGAGCTTTATTGTAACTCATATTTGCTAAGAATTGGTGGAAGTCAGAGAAGCATTACAAGATGAAATTAGAGTACGGAGTCTGCAGAAAGCAGGGACTCAGTAAGGTGCGACAACAGAACCTCACGTATCATGAGCCTTTTTGTATAAGCTCTATACAATATCCATCTACAGTAAATAGCGATTGGTGTTTCCCATGGATCCATTTTGGATATGTAATATGGAATAAATCGAGAAGATGAGAATGGGTGGGCCCACGTGGGGTGGGCCGATCACAACGACCAACACCCAAGAAACAATACGCGAAACAATGGGGCAAACAGAAAAGGAGACAGCCCTATTGTCACAAACCCGGCTAAGTGGACCATGGGCTGGTCTCTTGTTTTGGTGTGGATTGAGTCAAGATGAATCAGATAGTACATCAAAAAGTTTTTTGTCCAATCTGTTCTGTAGAAGTGGCAAGAGCAGAGGCTGTATTGATTAACGCTGAAAGCCACTGGTTACAAGATGATCATATATACTCATCACCGCTCTAACCACCCTTCTGGTAACCCCTCTTCCTCATTGTCCCACTCCATCACTTTCCTCGGTACTCTATCAAGGGCCTTCTCCAGGTCCCAAAGCACATATACAGCTTCTCCTTTTGCTCGATTCCTCTTGCAAACTCCTCTCAAATGAACACTGCATCTATCTTCCCTTCCCTGGCATAAAACCAATTGCATCTCATTCACTTTCACTATCCTCCGATTTCTGTTCTCTGGTACCCTCTCCACAATTTTCAACGCATGCTCCAACAACTTCGATCACACCCCTATACGCACCACAGCTCAATGCATCCCCTTTTCCCTTAAAATTGGAACAACACACATCCACAGCCCACTCCACGGCATTCCTCCTCCATATCTAACACCCCTGACACACTCCATCCTCACACACCAACCCTATCTCTCCACTCGCAATAATCATCTCACACTCACTTCCTTTCCCGAGGGTCCAGCAGCCTTTCCGATTGCATTTCTCCAATTGCATTAACCACTTTCTTCCTGACTGACTCTCTCAACTGGCCCTTCCACCACATCACCTCCACCCTCTGATCCCACTCATTCTCCTCAATCATGATTCTCTCCATATGCTCTTTCCAGACCCTGCCTCTATCTTTCTCACTGAAGTTTAACTTTCCATCACTTCCCCTCCATAACATCTTCCCCTTACACACTCGTTTGTCCTTCCTTTTTAAATTGCTTCACTAACTTATACACTTGTTTGGGTTCTCCCTCACTCAACCACCTCCTTCTCAGCCTCCTCCTTCATAGCCCTCGCAACACTTTCTTTGCTTGCTTCTTAATCTCTTATCCTCACTTGATTCTCTTCCGTACATTTCCCTCTCCTCATTTTCCCTTATACCATCCTTGCTTTCTCCCTATCGCCTCCTTCACCTCATCATTCCACCACCCTGTATCTTTCCTGTCTCTACTCCCTTTCTTTTTCCACGCCACACTCATCACACGCCTGTAAACCACCCCATTCCTTAAAACCACCCCCAAGAATCGGACACATCCCCCACAAGTGCCCATCTCATCTCAAAATTCTTTGTGTCTCTTCTTATTTCAGCTTCCATACTTTCCTCATCACATGCACTTCCTTCCTCACCACTTTTTTCACCTTCCCACGTGTCCACATCGGCAACACAACCTATGACTGTAATTCAGGGGAATGACCTTAACATCTTCAAACGTTCTCCTCTTATCCTTACCCCACAAGCACAAAATCAATCTTCTGGGACTCGTTTCCCCTGAACTAAAGGTTTAGAAAAACAATTTTATTGGTGTAAGGAGAAAGTTCTTGATAAGCATTTGGAATATTTAGTTATGCAGAGAACTTCCTAGAACTATCCACAAGATCTTATTACAGATGAAAGTAATTCTGAGAAAGCTGTACAAATTTGTGTGAAATGAAAGAAACCGGTCTTAATTTTTGCAGCTAGATCGAAGAGCAACAAAAAACTATTGTGGAGAAATTGATGCAAAAATTTTCAAGTATGGTATCTCACCCAGATCTCAGAGATCATAATGAAACTTTACCGTTTGACAGCACACGACCAAGAGGGTGAAAAAATACATTCAGATTCTCTCTCGTTTGAATTTTGCAGAGCTAGATCTAAAACAGCAACAAAAATATTGTGGAGAAATTGATGCCATACTTTTAGTCGGATATTCAACCCCCCGATATCAGGTATTCTCATAATGAGATTTTACTGTTTTATAGCACACTAACAAAAAACAAGGCGGTTCTCGAACCCACAAAGGTCCCCGACCGTTCGCGATAGATAAAAATGGAGGGAAATATATTTAAGTACAGGGAGAATTGTGATGGAAATAACCATCACAATTTGCACAATAACCATCACAATTTTAGGGTTTAGAAATGTTGTTGACCCCATCCACAAAGTTTCATTACCACCTACCAATGTTGAGTTGGGACCTTGAAAACCCCCACGACCTTGAATGACCTTCAAAATTTTGGCAATGAGAGCGTACTACCAACCCCATCGTTTCCATGACCACACTACCATGTGTAGGGATTTGACCTTGGAGGACCCCACATGACTTGAATGACCTTAAAAATTTGAGCACTGAATGTTGACCACACCCACCAAGTTTCATCATCCTCCCCTACTTAGTGGTTGACCTTGATGACCCTCCATGACCTTGAAATGAATCAAAATTTTCAGCACACTTAATGTTACACACCCACCAAGTTTCATCATCCTCCCACCTACTTAGTGGTTTGACCTTGATGACCCGACATGACCTTGAAAGGACCTTCAAATTTTTCAGGCACTGAATGTTGACCACACCCCGACCACGTTCATCATCCTCCCACCTACTTAATGGTTTGACCTTGAACGACACGACTGAACCTTGAAATGAACCTTCAAAATTTTTCAAGGCACTGAAATTTTTGACCACACCCACCAGTTTCATCATCCTACCCACAATGGACAAGGGCTATAGCAATTTAATAATTCCATTTGACCTTGAATGACCCGCATGACCTTGAAATGACCGTTCATATTTTTCAGCGCGGAATTTTGACAACCAACCACCAAGGTTTTCACATATCTACCACATTGACAGGGTTAGAGCAATATTATCCCATTTGCACCTGACATGGACCCGACATGGACCTTGAAATGACATCAATTTTTTCGGGCACGAATGTTGCCACAACCACCAAGTTTCATCATCCTACGACGAGACATTTGACAAGGGTTATAGGCAATATTATCCCATTCGACCTTAATTACCCCACATGACCTTAAATGACCTTCAATTTTTCTGCACTGGATGTGACCCACCCCCCCCAGTTCATCATCACTGCCACAATTTGGCCAAGGCTTATAGTCACTTTAATCCCATTTTTTGACTCGCATTTGACCTTTGACCATGCCACATGCCCCACCACCACCGAACTCAGCCACCATCTACTTTGGGTTCCATCTATGGTGCGAAAATGGGCACCCATACTTGCTCAAAAGATATCGTGTTTACAAGGCTTATAACTCTATTTTTGACCAAATTTGCCCCTATTTTTGACCATATTTGACCTTTGACCCCATGCCACACAATTACCCCCTCCGAACTCATCCACCGTCAACTTGGGTGACATCTATGGTGCAACTGACTTGCTTAGATCAAAGTATGTCGTGTTTACAAAGCTTTCGACAATATATCCTATTTTTGACCAACTTTGACCCCTATTTTTGACCATATTTGACCTTTGAGAACCTATGTCCACATGAACCCCTACTTTCAACATCCCAGTCAACGCCTCCTTAGATGCATCGATGTTTGAGAAGATGGACACCCACACTTGCTTAGATCCAGAGATAATTCTTGGGACACACACACCCGACGGCAGGGCTTTCTATAGCTCCCCCCCTTTTCCAACTAAAGTTGGCGGGGGACCAATTACTGTGGAGAAATTGATCAATATTTTCTAGTCTGGCGTATTCAATCAACCCCGATTATCCTAATATTATCATGACAGTACTGTTTGTACAGCACATGACCATGGAGATACCTTCATATGCTCTCGTTTTAATTTTTGCAGCTAGATTTAAAACAGCAACCAAAAATTATTGTGGAGAAATGATGCATACTTTCTAGTCGGATATTCAACCCAGATATCAGTATCATATGAGATCTTACTGTTTTGCTACACATGAACAAAAATTATTGTGGAGAATTGATCATATTTTTTAGTCTGGTATCAAACCCCAGGTATCAGAATATTACAATGAAACAGTTACTGTTTGACAGCACATGACCATGAGAAAATACCTTAGTATCCTCTTTTAATTTTGGCGCTTATATAAGAGGCATTTTGCTGCTTATTTTCAGAATTCCAGCATTTCCTGGATGCCCTTTAACAGGTTGAAACACAAGCCTCTCCTCCCCATCCACCATGCTTTCCATCATACGAGAAGATGCATGGAAATCAATTCTCACAAAAGTGAACGAGAATGTTTTCTGGGATGAAGAAACTGTATATGAAAATCACAATGAAGAAGGCATTGCCGAGAAGGAATTGATGGTGGAGTGACCCGAGAGGTCTTGCAACTCTCCATGATGATTTAAAGAGGAAGTGAAAAATATCATACAGACATGAGATGTTGTTTGTATGGCCAGATGCCATTTCAAATTTTGTTCATAGTGGTCTACCTTTGTGAATTTTATTTTGTATTGCTGGAAGTGTAAAAGTAGCCTGAAAAATCTGGACCATCTGCAAAATGCACAATTTTCATGGTAAAATGCGATAGTTTGGCTTTGTTCGTATAAAACCAACCAAAGTTGCATCAAACCCGTATTATTCGGTAGAGGCGCAATACGGATTTGACTGAAAATGATAATTCATATCAGCATACAATCTATTTTGTACTACTGTAAAAGCTAATGATTTTTTTTTTCCTCAGATTTCCCGCATCGACATAAAGTGGCCGAATTAAACATGCGTGAAAATTTAATATTACAATAGACCAACATAAGACTGGTACCTTTACCCCGGCAAAATCACCACTTTGGAAAACTTGCCAAAGAGTGAATCACAAAATATTGGTTGTTTTACAGTTATTTTTAAATTATAATAATGAGCAATGAAAACTTGGCTGGAAACTAATCAATTTTCCTTGCCATATTATAGAGAAGGAGGCAAGCAAATGACCGAACTGCGCAATTTAGTTAATTCAATCAGGCCATATTTCTGGTTTGTTTTTTTTCGTGTCGAAATGACTGAAAACTCAGCTCGATGATTAAAAAAAAGTTGTTTTTAACAGGAATCAGGCCTGCGTGCAGTCCCTACGTGCTGCGTCTGAGTCCTGTGTCTGTTTTCAAATCGTGTCTCGAGTCCAGAACTGCCTTTCAGCCCGGCAGTTTAATTTTGAACGTTTAAACTGCATTTGGAGAACCCTGAAGAAATTAGTTTGTCAATTTGGCTGAATATGGCAGTAGGTGGTTTTCGCATTGACGCCGCAGTTGCTTCCTTCGCCCATTAACACAAATTTTTGTTCCCCGCCGAACAAAGTTTGGGATAGGGACTATAAAAGGGCTCTGTCGTCCGTCGTTTTGTGGTAAAATGTTAACCTGAATTATCTGGAGTTCCGTCAAACGTATGATGATGGGTGGATGGTAGGGTATAGAGCCCCTGCACCAGAATTGATTACATTTTGCTAGACAAAAGAGGGTAATTAATATTCTAATTTGCATAATTTTTTAATTTAATTTTAAAAAGCTTGTGGTACAGATTATCTGGAGTTCCATAAGGCTTACAATACATAATTTGTGGGTGGAAGTGTATCAACTACCCCTCCTTGTGAGTTGAATTAATTTTATCGAAAATATAGTTAATCAGTAGACTAAGTGTAAATTTGATTTTGAATTCATTTCGTTTGAAAAAGGCTGTGCATGCAGTGGATATCTGGAGGGTTCCATAAGTCGTGTATGACATGGCTTTGGTGGCATTGTAGTGACCGTTAGTGGGGAGGGATGAGTATCTACTTTTTTGTAAAAAATTAGGGTGGGTGTGGTGTCATGTTCGGTGACTGCATCAGTCCTTATACACCGGAAATCATGTATAGGGAAGACAGACGGATAACCTTTTCAAAAGGGGACCTGCTCTTCATATGATGTGATAGTGTAAGGAAACTGTTAAATTATCCGAGCGCTAACTTTTGTCTGATTATATCCTATCATGCTAAAAACGATACCATAGGAAAAAAAAGCAAGAAATGATGATTTGATTGTCCGACTAGGACAGCATGGATGATTCGGAATATTGGGAACGCACTGATGCGCAGCCTTTAACGTCTGCTGTTATGCACCTGTGGCAGCACGCTACTGTTAAAGTTGTGGGTTCTTTGCTTCGCCACCTACGGGAAATACGATGAAAGATTATCTGCACCGGATTACGCGATGCGTAAAATACCCGCCGAATGTCGCAATCACTACTAACTCTGATAAATGCAACTACAATTGTTAACGTCTACATTCAACCTCACCCGCCCATCCTTCCCCACATCCACACTCCCTTCTCCCCCAATACCCCCCTGTCCTTCTCAACGACCCCACCCTCCATCCATCCCCCTCCGACATGACACCCCACTGTCTCCCTCCCGACACCCACCCATCCCCTCCCTGACACCAGCCCTTCCCCTCCATCCCCCCCCACTTCCCCTCGTCCGACCCCACCTCCCTAGACAATCAACCCCACCCAACGATCAACCCCACCCTCCCCGATTCACCCCACCCTGCCCCAGTCACCCCAACCATCCCCGAGACACCCCACACCCTCCCCTCCCCAAGACATCCCCACCCCACCCCCTCCCCAAGACAAAAACCCACTCCACCCCCTCCCCAAGAACACCCCACTCCACCCCCTCCCCAAATACACCCCCGCCCCAAGATACCCACCACCCCACCCCTCCCCAAGACACCCCACTCTAACCCCTTCCCTTCGCCTCCCCTCCCCTCCCCCGACACACCCACCCTCCCCTCCACGAAGCCCCACCCCACCCCCCCTCCCCTCCCCACAGCCCCAACCCCCCCCTCCCCCTTGCGTATCCAATGTACTGTTTTTCACAGCGATAAAGAAATTATGCATATTTATTAAGATCACTTGCATCAAGAATGCCCTTGAATTGGCCCACAATGACCCAATTACGTTCCAAAAGATGTATTGCAGAGTGGTATCTTTCACTGTGAAGAAGTTTTGTATATTCCCATTATCACGCGTTTAGCATAACAAAGCAATGATGCATATTTACTTAGCAGTCATTTGCATACCATAGCTGCATCTATCACACACTTTCAATTGCAAGAAGATGCGCACCATGATAGGCTTTCATACAGTGAAGGATTTTGGTATCCGCATGTTGAATTTCCTCACTTCCAAGTCGTTCAATTTCACCAGAGCGGAAAAAAACTCACAATTTCTGGCGGAAACAAACCAAGGTGACAAATCCTCTCAACTTAAAAGACGGCCATATACCTAAGCACGTAAAAATGTGTTAAAACCACGTCCGAATGCCTCAAAAGAAGTATTTCGACATGAGAGTAGCAGCTCATTTAAATACTTCCTTTGGAAAACGTTTACATAGTAACTAGGCGCTATTGAGAATGCGGTTCTATTATTCAGAAAACGGCTGCAATAGGCTTCAAAAACGGCGATCGATCGCAAAGTCGACAGGACCCGGGTTCAGTGTGAAATTGAAAAAGGCCCTTTATAAGTTTTTTAGAGAAGTGAAGCTCGTATAGGGATGGTTTAATATTTGGACAAAAGTAGAGAGGATGTGTATGATACCTCGAGTATTTCTTCTGTCTTAATTTTCGCAGCTAGATCTAAAACAGCAGGAACATTTTCTGGAGAAGAAATTGACGGACCGTGATCACAAGCTGAAAATGAATGATACAATGATGAAAACTTCAGCTTCTCTAGAATGTGTACAATTCAAGAATATTCCAGATGAAGTAGATAAAGAGGTGAAGTCACCATCCAATGGAATAAACCCTATCACAGAACTTGAAAACATGTAGCAGAATCAAGTACGCAAAAGAATAACAATCACGAAAAACAAGAAGAAGAGAAGCAAGATGCCAAAGAATTCTCAAGTACTGTCAATGGAATGGAGCAATGGCCGCAAATAAGAGCACATCACAAGAAAGACAATTTTCTGGGACTAAACTGTTACAGTTTGTGAACAAACAAAGCATTTTTCTATTGTCAAACCCCAACCCAGAGATCACATGAAACACTCAGCTTTCAGCATTGTTAACAATGTCCAGACAAGTAATCAAGATTATTTTGGTGGGTCTGCCATGCCATTTACCAAGACTATAAAATTATCTTGGAAAAATGCTGGGCCTTTTCACAAGTAAAATACACCCACAGATATCACAATGCCATAAAACAATTTTCACAATGTCTAATTCTAGTGGTAGTGTTTGCTCATTTGGAAAAGTTTCTATTTCATGAGGATTTTAAATTTGACATTTCAAAACTGAAAATAGAAGGACTCGCTTAAAGGCGTCATTATTGCAAGAGTTTGCTGGCAAGGGCTAATACATTGTGCATTTGGAAAGTTAGATCAGTAGAGGATATGCTACAATAATCCACAAGTTTAGAGAAAGTCTAGCTGTTCATAAGGATGATTCAGCTTCTTATGAGTAAACGCTATATCAAGTGTGAAAGATCCCTTGAGCATTTCTCTGGTTTCTGATTTTTGGAGATTATCTAACAAGGGGTTCTTGAATCCAGCAAGTCTCGCTTGCTTTCGGGCATAGCTGTAAGACAAAACAAGGCGTTCTCGAACTTCAAGTCTCGCCTGCTTTGCCACTAAGTTGTAAGACAAAAAGCAGCACACACCAGGAAGAAAACCTGTGCGAGTCCAGGTGTGTCCCAAAAAAAAAAGGTTGTGTTGCAAGCAGATAAAATCCAATTTCTTAACTAGTTTTACTTCCCACTATTTCATTTGACACACCTAGGGGTCACAAAACATTTTCCATTGTGGAGATATTAATCTTGCACAGTTGAAATTCCCTCCCCCACGAGGCATAAGTCAGAGATGTTTAGGAGTAGTAGCACCCATGGTGGTTTGCATTTATAGTATTCTTACTGCCTGCTCTTTCATTGACACCACCCAGGGGTCACACATTTTTCCTTGTGGAAGATATAAATCATGAGAAGTCCTAACACGAGGAATAAATAAGCTGTTTCGGAGTAGCACCCCGGGTTTGCATCTTTGATAGTATTCTATACCGCTCACTCTTTCATTGACCCCACACTCGGGGTCACAACATTTTACTTTGTGGAGATATTAATCTTGAAAAAGTCCACCACATGGAGCAAAGTAAGGATGTTAGGAGTAGCACCCCCGAGTTTGCATTTATAGTATTTTTCTTATAATCTCCACTCTTTGCTTTGATACCACCAGAGAGGTCACAACATCTTCCGTTGGGAGATTTGATCTTGAAATGTCCCCAACATAATCATAAAACAAGAGGAGGTAAGGAGAAGCACCCCCGGGGTTGCATTATGTATCTTTATTTCCCTGCTTTTCATATGACACCACCCCAGGTGTCACAACATTTCCATTGTCGAGATATTAATCATGAACAGTCATGGCAAAAAATCCCTTAAAATTCACTAAATTTAGTAAAATATGAAAATTTATTCAATTGGCACACTGTATTTGAAAAAATCATGTGCCCACATTTTAAATTTTGAGTCGGCCTACGGGGGTTCCAGAAAGCGGTGAAATGCACCAATTTTTGCGTATTTTCACTTTGTCCAAGAATGTAACAGGCTTGGCAACCCAAAAGACTGCCCGCCAGAACTAGAAAAATCATTTCAATGAAAAACATGGGCCAATGATTAGCATAGATGTAATACCCTTGTTGTGGTGTACTCCCCCTTTTGATAAGTCTTCTTGTTTTGTACACCTTCGTTTGGTTACACCACCATATCACACACAGCCATATAATGCCAAATAAAACACATGCCCAACCTAATTTATTGTAAGGTAACCAAACTCCTGAATCAAATTCTTTTTGAGATGGGTTAGTATTTCACACTGACCATGACAACCCTGAGAAACTTGGTTTGATTGCAATGGACCCAGCATTTAGCATTGTTGCAATTTTAAAATATAAAAGAGGCCACTTTAAGTGGCTGACATGCATTTTGACCACAAGTATGACTTCACACAAAAAGTTGTTACCATATGTAGTTTATCATGTAGCGAAGGAAGGAATTTTGCATATCCAGGTACCATTTAAGCGATCAGCAATTACGCATATTAATTGTTTGATCAATTGCATCAATCAATGCCCCTTTTAATTATCCACTTGCACTTTGACCGGCCAATGTGATTCATTACAAAAAAGATTGTACGGCATAGAAGTCTCAAGTAGCGAAGCGAATTTTGCATATCCAATGTACAATTCAGGGATACAGCAATTCTGCATATTAAGTAGATCATTGTATCAAAAATGCCCCTTAACGGCCCACATGCACTTGGACCCACTTATGATCACCCAAAAGATGCATGGCATAGTATTCTTTCAGCAGCGAAGGAATTTGCCATCCGATCGTAGGTTTCAGAGATTACAGTTTTAAAAAAAAAAAATTATGCATTTTAATAGTCATTTGCATACAAGCCGGCATGTTATCAAACACGTTTCAAATTGCAAAAAAGATGAGCACAATGATAGGGCCTTTAAGCAGGTGAGGAATTTTCCGTATCCAATGTACCGTTTCAAAAAAGATCTAGCAAGCGCTTGTTTTTGCATATTAATTAGTCATTTGCATACTTAATTTGCACGAAATTACGCCCCGAAATCTATCAGTTCGAGAACTCTCCAGCACGCTCCCATCCACCTAGTTACATCATCATACGCAATACGGAATCAGCAAATTGTACACAAGCCTTGCGGGAAATATTTTCGTTAATTATGCAAATGAGATACTTAATGTGCATATTTAGCCCAAAATCTAATCGGTCGAGAAACTAGTGGACCCGCTTCGTTCACAAGTTACCAAGCCCTTACGGAACTCCAGGATAAATCGTACAACAAGCGTGAACACGGACGTCAGGCAGAAGACAGCATGACGAAGACAGGAAGACAGGGACAAGACGGACGGCCGACAGGCAGAGAAGACAACAGAGACGACAGACCAGACAGGACAGACAGGACAGAAGAAAAGTGATAACTAAGTCTCTGCGAACAAAGTTCAGGCGAGACAAAAACAGTCACCATAGTGCAACTCTACATGTGAGTACAGGGTGTGCCCCAAGGGCTGAAACAATGTGAAAGTTAAATGGAAAGAATTGATCAATAAGAGAATACGGACACATGACAAAACCAAAGATTATAGCATGAAGCAAACTATAAAAAGCAACCAAAGGACAGGCTTATGAGGGCGCATGTTTGCGGTCAGGCAGCAATCCCAGCTGAATACCGGGACGTCTAAAATGTACAAGTGTGAAAGATGAAAGATACATTGAGCAGTTCTATGTTCTGAGTTTTGCGCTACATGATCGAAACAGTGAAAAAAGATTGTGGAGAAGATGAGCAGTAAAAAAGCTCGTGAGATTCCAGATATACACGATATAAATGACGCATTCCATTTGACTGCACGTGACCACGAATGAGAAAGGTACCTTGTGAGTATTGCATTACAATAAAACACTTGTTAGTGTCTGATGCGGCCAATTCACGATGCATAATTCTGGTGATGATGAGTGAGAAGGATACCTTACAAGTATCACAATAAGCTACAGCACCATTTCAGGACCTCTGAGATTTTTAAGTTTTCAGAGATGTTTTAAATGGCGACACAACAAAATCAGAAGGAGTAGTTCAATTAACTAATACACATGTATAGGTTCTGACAAAAAAAAAATACTGAAATGCTATCCCAATATCTGTGATGGGGGATCCGGGTAGATTGAAATGCCATTTATCGTGCTGGTCCTCCACTTAGAGTGTGGTTGGAAAGAGCACAACTTGAATTGCTATCAAGCACTTGCACCAAAAATTGAGCAAAAGCCCACACTCATAAACTTTTAATTTTTGCAGGCAGATTAAAACCAGCACCAAAAAAATTATTGTGGAGAAATCGATGCATTAATGTTCTTGAGTCATGATATTCAACCCCAAGATAGCAGAGTATCATAATGAGACATTACCATTTACAGCATATGACCAAGAGGGTATTGCTCTCGTTCTTATTTTGCCAGTTCTTAAAACCATCAGCAAAATCTTGTGGAGAAATTGGATGTATATTTTTCTAGTCTGGTATTCAACCTCGATAAAAAAATTTTCTTGAACACCCTATTCGCAATTTTGTTCCCCCGTTGGCTGCCACTGATCATTTTTTCAAACCGATTTCCTAAAAAAGGTGTTAATTGATCAGGAATACTTGCAGCATAAAATGAGATTGCACACCTAAGTTTGCAAAGACATCACCCATCTATAAAATAGCCCACCACTATTTAGAACAGCATAGTGGTGCTCACCTCACTATTCTGTTTCTTAACCCAATACAAGTCTGTCCTGTTTAAACAATGAAAGACAAGGGTTTTTTTGACCATCCAGGTTTCTTACAGATAATAATCAGTTTTTATATAGCGCTTCATACCGTAAACAGGCTCAAAGCGCAGCTGACAATTATGAGAAGAAACCAGCTAATAAAATTAAAATTTACGACAATAATTGGAATGGACTTGTTAAATTCTAATATTTATTATTTATAGTTCAGTCATGACGACTCTTCTGTTTCAATCTAAGTTTTTTCCATTTTAAAACAGAAGGTATAACGTAGCATGTTGTAAAGCTCATCACACAAGCAATGTGAAAAGGAATTTCCAAATGGCTTCAGGGGTCTCGAGACAGAGGGGGTGGAAGGGCAAGAAGACAGAGGCAAAAAGGCATGATAATTTAACGATGCTATTGAGCAGTAAAGGCTTGAACTTTGGGGAAATCTTAGAGTTGAACTTGAGGGGAATCCTAGAGTATGAACTGGGAAACCTAGAGTATGAACTGGGGGAAATCCTAGATGTATGAAACTGGGGAAATCTAAGTTTGTTAGAGTCTGAAATTGAGGGGAAATCCTAGAGTCTGAACCTTGGGGAAATCCTAGAGTAGGACTTGAGGGAAATCCTAGAGTAGGAACTTGGGGAAATCCGAGAGTATGAAACTTGGGGGGAAATCTAGAGTATGAACTTGGGGGAAATCCTCGCCCGAGCAAAGACAAATGGCTTCCACCTACACACCACCACCATTGGCAATGCCTAGAGTAGAATTTGAGGGAATAATCCTAGAGTATGACTTGGGGAAATCCTAGCGTATGAAAACCTTGGGGGAACTCCTAGGAGTATGACTGGGGGGAAATTCCTTAGCGTATGAACTTGGGGAAACCTAAGAGTATGCAAACTGAGGAAATCCTTAGAGTATGAAATTGAGGGAAATCTAGAGTATGAAACTGAGGGAAATCCTAGAGGTATGAACTTGGGGGGAAATCCTAGAGTATGAAATTGGGAAATCTAGAGTATGACTTGGGGAAATCCTTAGAGTATGAACTGGGGGAAATCCTAGAGTATGAACGGGGGAAAATCCTAGAGAGTGAACTTGGGGAATCACTTAGAGTATGAACTTGAGGGAAAATCCTCGAGTATTGAACTGGGGACATCCTAGAGTATGAACTTGAGGGAAATCCTAGAGTATGAACCTTGAGGAAATCCTAGAGTAGGAACTTGGGGAAAATACTAGATAGAATTGGGGAAATCCTTAGCGTATGAAACTTGGGGAAGGAAATCCTAGAGTATGAACTTGGGGGAATCCTAGAGTATTGAAATTGAGGGAAATCCTAGAGTATGAACTGGGAATCCTAGAGTTATGAACTGGGGAAATCTAGAGTTTGAACTTGGGGGAAATCCTAGAGTATGAACTTGGGGGAATCCTAGAGTATGAACTTGAGGGAAATCCGTAGAGTTTGAAAACTTGAGGGAAATCTAGAGTATGAACTTGAGGGAAATCAGAGTATGACTGGGGGAATCATAGAGTATTGAACGTGGGAAATCCTAGAGTATGACGTGGGAAATCCTAGAGTATGTATGAACTTGGGGAATGAGAGTATGAACTTGGGGAAATTATAGAGTATGAACTTGGGGGAAATCCTAGAGTATGAAACTGGAGGGAAATCACTAGGGAGTATGAACTTGGGGAAATCCTAGCGTCTGCAATTGAGGGAAATCAGAGTATGAACTTGAGGGAAATACTCTTAGAGTATGAACTTGGGGAAAGGAAATCCTAGAGTATGAACTTGGGGGAGGAAATCATTTAGAGTATGAACTTGGCGGAAATCCTAGAGTAGAAATTGGGGGAAATGTATGATGCACATGCACCATTACTTTACAAGGCTCGATTACTAGGTTGGAGTAAATGGGAGAGAGAGTTCAGAAATGGGTGGCGTTAAAATTCATTACTCCGGAACAAACCCCCTAAAGCAGAATGCAAGTGATTCAAATGTAATGTAATGTTTATTCATAGAGTAAAATTTAAAAAAAGAAAAAACCTCAAAAATGTTTTTTTAAATGAAAACAGGTTCAAATTTGATTAGTTCAATTCAGTCCTCCATTGATGAATTGCAAGTGGCATATGCACTATCTCTATAACTGGAGTGGTAACCGGGGCTCCGTACTTGAAGCCACTGTCGGCCATATGCGTAATCCCAAAAGAGCCCAAGCAGGAGGTTAAGAGCCGGTCACTTACACAAAAGTGGGTTCCCAATGTGAAATGTGACTATAATAAGGGTACAGAGAACAGAATCAAAGCAAATTCAGTGAGCTCAATGTATTGAAGTTGGGATTAAACCTTAGAACGCAAACTTGTTTTGTGGCTCTAAAGCTGCAGGTTTCTAATAAATAATATACGCGGGGTAGTTGTAGTATACAAATGCCTCAGGTAGATGATAGACTACCAATATTAACTTGACTATAAGTTTGGTTGTAATATCATCACGAGAGTGAAAGATGTACTGTTCTATTCCACGAGCCAGTATGGTGAGTGGAATGGGACATGCATCTTTCACTTCGTGATGATATTTATAAATGTGAAGTTAAACCTATGTTAAAGAGGATAAGAGATTATACAGCTTTACAACGAATTCTCTCATCAGATTGGTTTGTGGCATTTAGATTATCCTACTTTAATTATTTCATTTAACTATTTTACATCTTTCTTAAGTTGGTGATAATTTGCTCCAGTGCCACAGAGAGAACAAAGAACATTAGTCCAAAATTTTGCACTAGTCTTCAACTAACTTCTTAACTTGAAAACCGAACAAATTGCAAGAACAGCTCGAAGGAGTCATTGTTCAGCAAAGTTAAATAGAATTCAATGGAATCCATCAAGCAACTCAGTAATCAATCAGATTTTAACAGTTTCCAACTGTACAATTACATATGACCACTGATCGCTATACAATGAATTGGTTACAAACAGCAACTATATTATTAGATGAGAGAAGCACAGGCGGGCATATTGGTATACTCAAACCACAATAGCATTAAGAGACACTTGTTGAAACAAGAAGGGTTATCTCGGGTGCTGGTTTAGGGACATTCCATTAGATTATACCTTTCTAACGGCATCTCTGCTCCATTTTCTTGGTTGGTTTAATTTTGTAAAATTAAAAAAAGCAAAAAATAAAATGATTTTTTTTTTTTTTTTTTTTTTTTTTTTTTTTTTTTTTTTTTTTAATATTTTTATATATGATAGGGTCTAAGGCTGCATATTTTCGCTGAGAGGTGACATTGGCCAAAAAATCAATGCACGTGCGTTCAGTTTACGAGAATAATGGCACAAGCCCCGCAGGGGCGAGTGCCATTATGAGTCTGGGTCAAACTGACGCCAAGTGCATGATTTTTGCCCAATGGAACGAAAAACAAAAAAATATCCGCAGACATAACCTAATATAAACATTATTACCCAGAATTGAAAAAAAAATCTGAATACGGCAGGAAATCCAATGCCAGTAATGTTTCAAACGAAACAATGCACACACCCGCCCAAAAAATGAATCAATCCAACGTCACGCCGTAAACCAGTATAAGCCCACAGCGACACTCATTAACAAAAGTCCGTGCAATGGACAAAAATCAATGGCATTGATTTTTTGTCAATCATATTCCTTTTCTCCAAAATAAATGTTTATGAAATCTACAGTGATTTGTGGCAGTGTTAGTTTTTACTATTTACACAGGAATCAAGAAAACGAGTGAGTGAAATTAAGATATTAAAACAATATAGTGACGGCCTATATTCGGGTTTTACAATAGTAAAAAATATTCAAATTTTGACTGTTCCATTTCAGTCGCCTCTTGAAATGGAAAAGTCCACCGATGTGACCCCTCTCGATATATTTTTTATATTCACTCAGACATCACTTCTAGGAAGGTTTATTGGTTTATTACAGTTGATAGATTTATCATCACCCTCTCCGGTTGATAGTTTTTGCTATCACATGATGCCCAAAAATACGCATGCGCCCCAAGCCTGGCTCGCCCTGATTTGTTTATAGGATGAATCTAACCACTGTTTCAGTTGTAACGGAAACACTCAAAAGTGGTGTGATGATATGTGAAGTAGCTCTAAAGGGGTTAACAGATTCGACAAAGTATTTTAACATAAGGTGTTCAGAGATTTAATCATCCGGATCAATAGCAGCGTGACGACTGAGCGTACCATTGCGCGAGGCCAGCCACATCAAGGAGATACAATGGTGAAATCTCCAATAACTTTGACACATATTTTGGTTCATTCGGTGTAGATTTAATCAGGAATGAACTGCAATTCTGAACACTACTATAATTAGCAGCCAATCCGATGAAAGGTTAGAATATACGCCGAGGTATGGTTAGTGTTATGCACTTCGCGGCACTGTACCGCACCCAGTGCTAGAACCGATTAATTTCCTTGGAGGTGGCATGCGATTAAATTGTTGTATTTCCCAATATTTGTTAATAAAATTTTGTTATTTCAGTGGTGAATGTGCACAGTTTTCTGTGATGTATTAACTAGGTTAAAAACTGTGTTAAATGGTGAAATTAAGCGGTTTTCTGTGTGTAAAAAAAAACTGTGTGTATTACTTGTGCTCGAGACATAGGCAAATCAAGGCATTGTGTCTAAAATGTGATGGTCGTCCAAATGCATCGCCACTTCGTGGCTATTGCCTTAGAAGAATCAACATCTCGGCGCACGTGCATTGATTTGTCTACTTTCTCTCAACATAAGTAATGCCATTTTAACCTATAATTGGTTTTTACTTGACAAGCTTGACTTTGAGGGTTAGTCCCACAAGGGTGAGGAAAATGATAACACACCCTGGTACAAATCGTATATAGTAGGCTGTCACAAAAGAACGGCCCTCTCTTGACTGCGTATACGCTCGCGATAAGCTAGAGCGATATGGGCGGGGCCTATGTACTCTTTATGCAACTTGTTCGGAAGCCGAACGCGCAATCAGCCAATGCGATTAACGAGATGTCGTTATGGATATGGGCCCGATCAAAACCAATCGGACCGCACTCCGTGTTTACCTGAGACGCCCCATTTTTAAAATGCGAGGGCCGTTCTTTTGTGACAGCTACTAATAAATGCCAATGAATCAACCTTATATAATCGATCAAATATTCTAAGAGCCTATAGGGTAACAAAATGTTATGGTACTTAGTTGAATATTGTAAATGATGTATTATAACAAGATGTTCAAAAATGTGAGTAGTTCAAATTGCAGTCGTCCTTTGATGAATTGCGAGTGGCAGATTTGGCTTATGTAATTGTTACGTTACGACTTTAGAAAACCGGGCGTATGAAGATAAGAGGCGGTGATGCAGTTAGAGTGTCCATTCCCAGCTGCTGTTCAGGATGTGGACCGATATCGATCAAATGGACTTTGAACTCATCGAGTCACATTTCTGAACACAGCTGGACATGGGCACTCTCACCTCTCACGCATCACGCGTCTGCATACGGCTCCGGTTTTCTAAAGGTCGAAGTATGAAAATGTTAAAGAATGCTTGATTGAGTTGTTGATGGATAGATGGAATTATGCGTGTAATTTGGTGAACAATGATTCATTTTAGCTCCATGCAATTTGTAGTTCAGTTAGGAAAGTTAGTTGAAGTTGGGGCCCAAAATGGATGCAGTTTAAGTATTTGTTTTATTCTCTTTGTGCACTGGGCAGATGCAAACCAATTAAACCAATCTGAAGTAAAATCGTACAGGAATAATTAAAGCCAGAAGCTACATAATACCCAAAACCAATCTGAGATGATTCAGTGTATAGCTGTAATAACTCTTTTATCCTCTTAGAGGTGCAAAAGATTTAACACTCTAAGCAACAAATTGTGCGGAGATCAAATGCAGCATGACAACTAAGCATTACATTGCCCGGGCATACACATGGTTCTTTGATCGTGACTGCCACAACCAATTGCGCGAATGTTTTCCCCTTCCGGGTTTACGTACATCAAGCGGGATGCACGACTCAAATCTCGATTCAACTTGGCAAATACGTGGTTCAATTTCATGTAGATTACCACCAGGGATGAACTGATAATTCTTGGTTCTTACCTGACTAAGCAGAGGGTTGTATGAGGTCCATCCCATAAACTCGCAAGGTTTGGAAATTTACCTCATAATAAGGTCATTGTGATGACACACAAAATTCATATAACACATAAAAAATCGCGACTTTTACACTCATTTTCGCCCACAAAGCATTTAGTACTTAGGTATTAAAAGTATGATCAGAATGTCTTTAAGGTTTCTAAACTTTTGAGCAATTATTATACCAAGTACTGACATGTGTTCAGCACAGTTATGGGCACATTGCATTGCATATGGGGATTGGTTCAAAATGCCCTCTGCCTGACAAGCTTGACTTTGTGGGTAATATGGACTTTTCATAATATCCACCTTGGTGTTCAAGTTCACATAAGGAGTGTGAGAAAATTGTTACACGACCGCCGGCATAAACTCCATAAATCCAAATGACTCGAATGTATAATAAAATTATTGGAACATCGTATCTTTATTATAATTGTACTTTAACAATGAAATAGGTTGGAATAAATTTTTTTCAAATAGTTTGTCGACTGGCATACACTATGTATGTGTGTACAAAAGTCCGTATTTGATAGGTAATATCAACAAGTGGTAGTTTGTTGACCACTAAGCATGCTCCCCGGAGCGGTACCACACTAACCTCAAAGGCAGTCTATTGGTTTTTCTGATCTTTTTGGATTTTGGAATTTTTGCCTTCTATCATGTAAAAATAATTAAGATTTATATATTTTAAAAAAGCAGGAGTGTGATATTTGAACCCCAGACAGCTAACTTCACCACATAGACCAGCGAGGGATTGGCGTGTCAGAGTGGCAATTCTAATCCTTGATAACATTTACGGATTTAAATTGATACTGCGTTGTGAATGCCACACGAGTAATGAATAGCTACGCTCTGGAAAGATTGTTACAAATTTTCTCCAGGCGTATATAGGGTGGTCAAAATCTCACTTAATTGCAATATCCACAGGGTAGGAAAGTGGCCCATTTCAGGGTCAAATGGGAAAACCCCAATCAGGGTCCCCTGGGTTTTAGAAGGGCTTGGATTACTGATTGGTTTGCCATATAAGGAACAATAAGGCCCCAACTGGGCCCTATCTTGAACCAATGTGGCCTCTCTTGGGTCTGAAGGGCTCTTGGGGTTTCTAATGGGTACCCAATTGGGACCCAATAAAGGCCCCTGTGGGTTTTTTTCCCCCCCCAAATCCTAGACACAATTTAGTATCCCCTTGGGACCCTTAAAGGCCATGCACGACAAAATGGAACCTGGTCCCTTGGGTTATCGTGTGGGCCTGCTTGAGTTGCACAATCTGGATAGTCTGGGGGGCCGAGCGTGCGGCAGGTTTATGTGGGGAATGTGATGATGACATCTCCACCCCGAAAGGGACTAATTAGTCAGAGTGGAATTTTGTGCACACAGCCTGAAGGATTGAAATGGTAGTAGTACAGACTTTTCTATCGTAGTGTTCGTTATTAGGACCTAAGCCAGTAAATTTTGAAGGGTGTGCAAAATTGTGTGCGTGCATTTTTGAAAATCCAATATGGCTGATCCCTGTCCAAAATCACTAAAATAATCGCTTTCTTAAGTATTTCTGACTTTAGGAGACATGTTTTTGCGGTAATCCGGTTGTTGGTACGCCGATGAAGTGTAATAAGTAATGTGGTCCTTACAATTGCCTCAAAAACCCAATTATGGCTGCTCAAAAGTCAAATCTGCGCTCGGATCATTTAAAATGATCTTATCTCCTCCAGTATACATATTTTTGATTGCAGAATTACTTCATAAACACAATAAAACAGTTCTGCAAGGTGCCAATAATCGGTACCTTGACCACAATCTGCAAGTGTTATTTTAACACCTCTAGAATGCATTTTCGAAAGCATCCAGGGACATGTCAGTGTTTCCACATTTTGCAGTGTAGTTGTAGAGCTTGTTCTAGTGTCATTATGTAGGGTTTATGCTGTACCCTTATGGATTAGAATGTATTTGGGTCACCTAGATGAAACTCCTTATTTGGCATTTTTCTGTAATCGACATTTTTATATACAAGATGGCAGCCAATATAACAGGCTTAAAGAACTTAAAAACCTATATATATCTATATTATGTAGTACATCAACTTATTATTATTATAAAGGTGTTTAAATCAAGTATGGGATAAGTATTTGACAATTTGACATCCTTTATCTGGCATTTTGTTCGTTAACATGCAAAATTTAAGATGGGAAGACCCATATATGGTTGACTTTTTAGCTTCTTTAAAAAACTATAAATTAAGATACATCTGTTGTAATTTAGTTATAGCATCCAAAATGATTAGTAATTTTTATTTAAAATATGGGATCTATGTCTTTGAACACCACAAACTCGTATTTGGTATTTTCGTTTGACACATGCTTAAAAATTCAAAATGAATGGTGGCCAATATGTTATGATATATGACAATTTGGTGGTTTTAAAGATCTTAAAGACAGTCTATGGCTGCCATCTTGATTGGCAAGCATGTTAAACACAATTGAAATGGCAGATATGAGTTCCTACTGGGTTCTAGAGCTAGGAATTATGCCTCTATCACAAAAACTTGATGGTTTATGGTCAATTGAATGATTCGGGGGCATATTGGATTTTCGGGGGGGTGGCCATATTGGATTTGATGGTAGTGTTGTGATCAAATCACATCAAAAAATGTCGTAGATTCCTAGTGTTTGAAAACTGGATATAGTCAAACATCTTGGCCATTTGAATGAATTTGAGAGGGGTTGAGGGCCGCATATTGGATTTCATAGAAAATGCCACTGCCACGAAAATTTTGCAACCCTCCAGAAAGAATTATTAGTTGGTATCATTGAAAAAATCGATCAATAGAAAAAGTCTGTACTCCATTGCCACACTGCCACCACAATGCCTACTGACTTATAAAACTGGTTAAAAGTGTGAAAAGATACCTGAGGCATTTATTTGGTTTTGATGTTTTGCAGCTTAAAAAGGCACTAAGATTAAGGAAGTTCTGTTCTAGATAAGCATTTGGATCTTTTAGATCTGTAGAGAACTTTTTAGAGGCAATCTACAAGTTTAGAGAAGATTAGGTCCCTTATTAAGGGAGGGTTTAATTTTGGCAAAACTGTCACAAGAATGTAGATACCTTTGAGATTTCTCCCGTCTTAATTTTCAGTTTTTAGATCCTAAAACCACAGGACATTTTCCTGGAGAAATTTTGATAGACCTGATCAAATTGAATTTGAACGATCAATGAAACATCTTCATCTTCTCACATGTTATATTTCAATAATATTTTTTTTATGTGAAATTTGTGTTTGGAAATTCAATTTTGGTGTATCACAGAAATTGAAACATGTAGCAGCAATCAAGTACGCAAAGGCGATAAAGTCCATCGAATCAAAGAGAGAAGCAAGATGGCCAACAGAATTCCCAGTTAATGTCAATGGAATGGAGGCATGCCGCAAATAGAGCACATCACAAGAACCTGACAATTTTCTGGACTAAACTGTTACCAGTGTGAAAGATACCGTAAGCATTTCTGTTTCTTAATTTTGGCAGCTAGATCTAAAACAGTGCAGATATTATTGTGGAAAATTGTTAGGTGTGTTCAAGCTGAAATCAACCCAGATATAACATGATAAAACACTTCAGCTTCTCAGCATGTTAAGAATTTCAGACCAGTATAACCTGATGGTGTCTGCCATGCCACTTCCCAAGACTAAAATTACCTTGGAAAAATTGTTGGGCATTTTCACAAGTAAAATATAACCACAGATTCCACTTAAATCAAAATAATTTCACAATGTCCAATTCTAGTGTTAGTTGGTTTGCCATTGTTGAAAAGTTTCTTTTCATGAGACTTCCCATTTACATGTTTAAAACTGAAAATAGAGGCAGTCTTAAATGGACACCATCGCAGAGTTTGCTGGATAAGCTAATATATGTTATCATTTGAAAGTTTAGACAGTAGAGACTTGTACTACAAAATCCACAATTTAGAGAAAGTGCTAGCTCTTCATAGGGATATCAACTTCTGAGAAAGCTTCCAATTGTGAGAGATGTCTTGAGCATTTCTCTGGTTTCTGATTTTTTGCAGCTTGATCCTAAAAAGCCCTAAGAGAGTTCCACATAAACATTTTGACTTTTTAGATCTGTAGAGGGTCACTTTTTTAGAGCATCTACAAGTTTAAAAAGTGGACTTTTTAGGGATGGTTTAATTTTTGGACAAAACTTTACACGAGCTATGAATACCTTGGTAATTCTTCTGTCTTAATTTTTCAGCTAGATCTCAAACAGCAGGAACATTTTCCGGATAAATTGATAGACTTGATCAAAGCTGAAATTGAACCCAATGAAACCCTTCGCTTCCAGCAATGTGTACAATTTTTCAAAATAGTCCAAGATGAAGTAGATAAAGCGGTTGAAGTCACCATCCAACGAATAAAACTTCTTTCAGAACTTGAAACATGTATCGCAATCAGTACGCCAAAGGGCGATAGAGTCACAAAACAAGAAAGAAGCAAGATGGCCCAAGAATTCCTAATTACTGTCAATGTACTGGAGTCAATTCCGCAATAGAGCACATAACAAGAAAGACATTTTCTGGACTAAACTGTTACAGGTGTGAAAGATACCATAAGCATTTCTATTTTCCTAATTTTTGCAGCTAGATCTAAAACAGTGCAATATTATTGTGGAAAAGTTGATGGGTGTGTTTAAAACTGAAATTCAACCCCATGATATCAACACAATGAAACACTTCAGCTTCCATTACGTTAACAATTTCAAGACAAGTATATTCTGATGGTTGCTGCCATGCCATTTTCCCAAGACTAAAATTATCCTGGAAAAATTGTTCGCTTTTACAAAAGTAAATACACTCAAAGATATCACATTACAGTAAAACAATTTGACTATGTCCTAATTTTTGCAGCTAGGTCTACAACCGCAACCAAAACATCATTTGAAGAAGTTGCTGCTTATATTTTCTAGTCTGGCATTCAACCCCCAATATCATAAATTACATTGAAGCATTGTTATTTGACAGCACACGACCATGAGTGAGAAAGATAGCTTGTGAGTACAAGGGTGGTGTGAATGATACCTTGAGCATTTCTCTGGTTCTGATTTTTGCAGCTTGATCTAAAAAGGCACTTAGAAGTTCTAGATAAGCATTTGGATATTATTGTGGAAAATTTGATGGGCGTGTTAAAAGCTGAAATTCAACCCCAGATATCACACGATGAAACACTTCAGCTTCTCAGCACATGAACATTTCCAAACCTTTCTGTTGGTGTTTGCCATGCCATTTCCCAAGACTAAAATTATCTTGGAAAAATTGCTGGGCCTTTTCACAAGTAAAATACAACCAAATATCACATCACAATAAGACAATTTTCAGGACTAAACTGTTACAGGTGTGAAAGATGCATAAGCATTTCTCTTGTCTTAATTTTTGCAGCTACATCTAAAACAGTGGCAAATATTATTGTGGAAAATTTGAGAGGTGTGTTTAAAGCTGAAATTCAACCCCAGATATCTCTGGCAAATATTATTATGGAGAATTTGATGGGTGTGTTCAAAGCTGAAATTCAACCACAGATATCACACAATGAAACACTTCAGCTTCTCAGCACGATAACAATTTCAAGACAAATATATTCTGGTGGTGTCTGCCATGCCATTTCCCAAGACTAAAATTATTCCTGGGAAAATTGCTGGGGGATTTTCACAAGTAAAATACAACCACAGATATCACTTTACAATTAAAAAAAATCACAATGTATAATTCTAATGGTAGTGTTGGCCATTTTGAAAAGTTACTTTTCATGAGGACTTTTCATTTGACATTTTCAAAACTGAAAATAGATGGTCATCATCGCAAGTTTTTGCTGGTAAGGGCTAATATATTTAGCATTTGGAAAGTTCAGATCAGTAGAGATCTTGCTACAATAAACCTCAAGTTTAGAGAAAGTCTAGCTCTTCATAGGGATGATGCAACTTCTGAGAAAGCTGTCTCAAGTGTGAAAGATACATTGAGCATTTCTCTAGTTCTGATTTTTGCAGCTTCATCTAACAAGGCAGTTCTCAACCCATGAGTCTCGCCTGCTTTTGTGCACAGCTGTAAGACAAAAAGCAGTACACCCGAGTGCAACTCTATGAGTACAGGGTGTCCTCAAGGACCTGAAACATGTGAAAGTATCAATGGAAAGAATTACTCAATAAGCGAAATGAGTCAATTGACAAAACAAAAGATTTTAGCAGAAGTAGATAAAAGTAACCAAGGACAGGCTTATGATAGAGTATGTTTTGCAGGTCTAACAGCAATTCCAGCTGACTACTGGGACTGTGATGATGACATTCCACCAGAAAGGACTAAACTGTTACAAGTGTGAAAGATACCTTGAGCATTTCTTTAGTTCTGATTTTTGTAGCTTGATCTAAAAAGGCAATAAGATTGAGGAAGTTCTGTTCTACATAAGCATTTGGATCTTTTAGATCTGTAGAGAAGTTTTAAAGCAATTTAATCTACAAATTTAGAGAAGTGTAGCTCTTTTTAGGGATGGTTTAATTTTGGACAAA